>RYFJ01003526.1:0-160666 GCA_003991445.1 Oryza meyeriana var. granulata | reverse complement strand
GCGGGCGGTGTCGCAGCTCGCCTTCTGCTGTTTTGCCGCCGTAGTCGTCTTGGCGGGCGCGTGGCGGCCCCGGGGGCCGCCAAGACGCCGCCAAGGCGAAGGTTCCTCGGCGATTCTTGCCCTTTGGCGCTTCCGCCTGTCCGGCCGCGCCGCGGAAGTGAGGCTCGCCTTTCTCAGGGTTCTCGGCGAAGGACTCAGGACGCGGCTTGTATCACGCCGGGTTGTTCCTCTTGCGGGCAGGTGCAGTGGTTCGGCAAGGCTGACACAGTTTCCGCGTGTTGGACGTCGCGGGTGCCCATCTTTTGAGCATGCGCTGGGTCGCCACGCCGAGGAACGGTGGTACCGCGGTGGGGGGCGATGTGAGGGATTGTGGTTGGTACCTGGCTGAACGCTGGAGGAATGCCTGCAACGCCTCACCTACTCTGACGTGGAGCGTGGAGGTCCGCTTCTGTCCAGGGCGCGGGAAGGTGCCTGGAATTTGCCAACAAGGTGGCAAGGTTCTCCAGAGCGGATGGATCCCTCGGGAGGCTCATATCCAGGAGCGAGCCTGGGCTTGAGGGGACGGGGAAATAGTTCAGCATCACTTCTCTGTCTCGCCCGCCGCCGGATGGCAGTGGCAATATCGTGCAGAATTCGTGGGGTCCACGGACATGTACTTCTCGGCAAGTGGGCGGAACATAGCCGGCTCAGCGACCTGCGCAGGCTGGGAGAGGTTGCCAGGCAACCCGAGCAGTCGTACTGGTAGGCTCTGGTGGCGAATAGCGGTTCCCACTAGTGGTGTTCGAGCTGGAAGGCCGGGGCTCGGAACTGCTAGACGGCGTCCTTAGGCGCGCTTCAGGGGGCTTGCCATATTGTGACGGGCGTCTGACCCATGTGGGCCGGGTCCCGGTCGGCCGGTTTGCGGAGGTCGCCCGGGCCCGGGATTTGTTCTGGACCGGGGCGGCGCCGGCTGCGCTCGAGGTTGGCGGCCGAAGTCCAGGTTGTATGGCCGCCGGCGGTGACCCGGCGGTGGCGTGGCTACCAAGTTGGGATCTCGTTAATCCACGCGCCCCGGCTATCCCGGCAAATTCGGGGTGTCGAGGATGGGCTTCGCCGCAGAGGGCTTCCTGCGGTGTCGCGGCATGGAAGTTGGAGGTGCAACCGTGCGTGGGACGGGCTTTGTTCGCGCCATGTGATGAGGCGGCGGCGGACCGGCGGGGCCTTGCGGCCCCTCGGACGAGGGAGGGGCCGAGGCGCACACAGGCCAGGCCGGGGGCCGCGCTTTTTGCCCGCTGGTACGCGCCGCGGCCGCCCCCCAGGAAGGCGAAGAAGGGAGAAGGTGAGGGCTTGCCTCTGGCTAATGTTGCCAGCGGGTGTGAGTGCCGGACTCCTCGTCGGAATCCCGCGGACGATGGCCTCCACCCATGGGGCGTCGGTGTCTGGGAACGTCGGCGTCCGACCTGAGGAAGAAAACTCCCCTACCTGGCGCGCCAGCTGTCGGAGACGAAGCCTCGACGGCGGGAAGTCGGGAGACCCCCCTTTTGAGTTCGGCCAGGGGAAGCTGTTCCTCAGGTGCACGAGGCGTTGGAGAAGATGAGAAAACTATGGCAACAGAGAGGCGAGAGGATTTATACAGTTCAGGCCGCCGGGAGCGTAATACCTACGTCCTGTGTGTACGCTATGTGGGAGAATGTGTAGGTTGTGTTACAAGGTGTACCCGGGGAGCTCGGAAGCGTAACCGGGAGACTTGGGGAAGAAGAACAGTAAAGGTTGCCTTGTTGTCTATTGCTCGAGCTTGTCCCCCCCTCATCTGCGGCATGGATCCTCCTTTATAGAGTTCAGGGGAGTCCACAGTGCCGATAGCGGAGGGGGATGTTTCCGGTGAGCTCTCCTATGCGCCCTCCGCCTGCGACGCCACGCCGGAGTTGGTGGAGCGTCCGTCGCTCCTGTCCGCCTGTGACACCCATGCCGGAGTTGGTTGCAGCACGGCGGTTAGGTCGCCTCGGAGAGCAGCCGCTTGCAGGCGGCTAAGTCGTGCGAATGTGACCGAGCATACTGTAACTGCCAGAGCCGTGAAGAAAGGAGCTCTCTCAGTCAAAAAGTCTTCTGACTGCTCAGGGTCTCGTGCGGGTGGAGCCATAAATGCGGTGGTTGGTGGATGGCAGCTGAGCCGGCTCCGCGCCGGGCGCCGCGCGCGTGAGCGCCGAGGCCGAGCGTCCCGGCCCGGCAGCGCCCGCAGCTCAGGCGCTTAGAGAATAACCAGCGATGGCCAGTTGTTTTTTTTGCACAGAAAGTGGGCCCCGGGGGGCTGATACGGCCGGAGGCCCTTATGTTCCCGAGAATGTGGGACCCCCATTCCCGTTTCGCCGACAGACATGCACGTCGAAGAGAACAAAGAGGAAGAGAAAAGGTGGTCACATGTGATTTATTTGATTTGGTTTTTTTATTTGGTTTGAATTTCTTGCTTCATGGAAATACTCTCTCTGTTAAAAGAATTTCATACACTTATTCAGGTTAATAGTCAAGAATTAGATTTTTTTTTTTTTAACAAAGGGTGTGCCCTTTCAGATTTATAGCCAAGAATTAGATTTTTTTTTTCCAATGGAGGGTGTACCATACTACCGTATCTAAAAACGCATCAACCATCAGGAGTCAAAAAGGAGATTATTAGAGGATATTATGGGATGTGTAGATTGTATAGCCGATTTGTTTAGATTGTTTCCTGATTTATCTCCTCCTTTTGAGGATCTGTTGTAATCTTCAATTTGGCTATATATATACACAACCGCCCCTTCCCCCCACATGAGGTGTGAGGCGTTTTTCCAATTCCATCTTTCTCTACATGGTATTAGATTTCAAGTTCTAACCTTTTTCCATTGCCCTCGCGTGCCGCCATCGCGGCTGCATCTATCCCTCACCCCAGCTACGCCCCAGTGCCCCCAATTCCTGCCTTCCTGCACCGTGCGATCTCCTCAGCGCCGCGCCATGTCGATTGAATCTACTCAGTCCTCCACCTCTTCGGCGACCATGGCGGCCACCTCTCCCGTCGGCGTTGCCCCCTCTTCTGCCGGCACCTCCAGCGAATCAACCGGCCCTGTCTTCATTAACCCCTAAGCCACCGTCGCCGTCAAATCGCACGTCCCCATCACCTTGGCGAACAGCCACCCGAATTACAACAAGTAGAGGGCCTTCTTCACCTCCATGTGCGGCAAGTTTGGTTTGATGGATCACATCGACGGCTCCGCTCCTCCATGTCCTGATGACCCGACCTGGGAACAGGCCAACCGTTGCATCCGTAGCTAGCTCTTCGGATCGATCGCCGACAACATCCTTGACCTCGCCATGGAGCCAGATCAGAACGCTCGGGAGCTCTGGGTCGCCATCGAGAACATGTTCCACGCCAACAAAGAGCCTCGAGTGATCTTCCTCAGCCACCAATTCCACTCCATGACTCAAGGCGGCTCCTTCATCACCGACTACTGCCAAAAGATGAAGACCGCCGCCAACACCCTTTGCGACGTCGGCCACCCCGTCTCCAACTCCCAACTAGTGCTCAACCTTCTCTGTGGACTCAACTCCCACTTCTCCAACACCACCGACAACATCACTGGCACGGCCGTCCTCCCCAGCTTCACTTCGGGGCGCAACACGCTCTTGCTAAAGGAGCTGCGCATCCCCAACGAGGCCAAGGTGACCTCGGAGACGGCGCTGGTGGCCGGCGCTGCCTCCGATTCTCCTGCCCACCAGCGGCTGCACCTCTGCGGCAGACTCCTCCTCTTCCTTCGATGGCCAAGCCCGCAACGGCAACAACAACAGCCTCCGCGGCAAGAACTCCGGCGGGCGAGGTGGCGGTGGTGGAGGCGCTCACTAGCTGTCCTCAGGTGGTGGCGGCAGCTTCTTCCTTTCCCGGGGGATGGGAAACCCTAGCGCACGGCCGGCTAGGCCTTGGGTTTGTTTTAACCCTTGGCCTGCCCAGCCGCTGGCCTGGCGCACCCTCTCAGCTAGCCTTCTTGGGCCACACCCAACGGCCCACTTCTCCTAGGCCAACATAGCCTTTGCTGGGCCGTACATGTCGCCACCGGCTACTGCTCCTACATGCCAGCCCAATTGGGATCAAGCAGGCCTCATTGCAGCACTAAACCAGATGGCTTTCCAAAGCCCCAACAACTGGGTCTTGGACACCGGCGCGACCTCTCATATGTCCTCTACTGATGGTATTCTTGTTACTTGCTTGCCTAACTCCCACACTTTTATTGTAGTTGGAAATGGTCATACTATCTCCATTATTGTCGTGGCACTTCATTCCTTCCTATAGGAACCACCAAATTTGCACTCAAAAACATCGTTGTCGCCCCTTCCTTAGTTCACAATTTACTTTCAGTTCGTCAATTTACCCGCGACAATAAATGTTCCATTGAGTTTGATGAATTTGGTTTCTTTGTTAAGGACCTTCGGACCCGGCGCATGATTCTTCGTTGCAATAGTCGATGGGAACTATACACCTTACCAGCTGCCATTCCCTCCATCGCCGCCCACTGCTTCCTCGCCACTTCCTCCACGCTTTGGCACAGCTGTCTCGGTCACCCTGGTTCTGCCGCCATCCACAGTCTTCAGCATATGTCTGCCATTTCCTGTAATACAATAGATAGCTCTCTCTGTCATGCGTGTCAACTAGGCAAACATACCAGATTACCCTTTGTCAGTTCTTCCTCTCGAACCTTAGTTCTCATTGAGCTTGTTCATTGCGACATATGTACCTCTCTAGTTTTAAGCGTTTCTGGCTATAAATATTACTTAGTGGTGCTTGATGATTTCAGTCATTTCTGTTGGACTTTTCCGCTTCGACACAAATCTGATGTTCACCGTCACATTGTTGAGTTTGCCGAGTATGTTTCCTCCAGTTTGGCCTACCACTCAAGTCTCGCCAGGCTGATAACGGCATAGAGTTCGTCAACACCGCCACCACTAACTTTCTAGCTAGTCGCGGCACCTAGCTACGCCTCTCATGCCCTTACACCTCCCCCCAAAATGGTAAAGCCGAATGGATGCTCCGCACCATCAACAATTCCATACGCACCCTCCTCATTCAAGCTTCCATGCCTCCGTCCTACTGGGCCGAAGCTCTCGCCACCACCACATACCTTCTCAACCGGAGACCCTCCTCTTCAGTCCACCACTCCCTGCCTTTCCAGCTCCTCCATCGCACCACTCCAGACTACTCCCACCTTCAGGTTTTTGGCTACCTTTGTTACCCCAACATGAGTGCCACGACTCCACATAAGCTTGCTCCTCGCTCCACGGCTTGCGTTTTTCTTGGGTACCTAACCTCCCACAAGGGATACAGATGTTTGGATCTCTCCACTCACCGCATCATCATTTCACGCCACATCGTGTTCGATGAATCGTGGTTCTCCTTTGTGGTGACTCCCCCTGTTGCCTCCTCTTTTGACCTTTTGCTTCAGGGACTCCCTCTAGTGGTCGCTCCCCCCTTGGAGGTTGAGCAGCCGCGACCACTCACGGTGGCTCCCTCCATGGAGGTTGAGCAGCCGTACCTGCCCCTCTTCGGCCGATGCTTGACGGGCGGCATGGTCGCCGCAGCCGGCAGCGCCCCCTCTGCCGGTGGCACCCGCTCAGCCAGCGGTGCTCCCTCGACCGTCGTGGCACCCTTCCGCCACGTCTACACCCGTCGGCCGACCACATCGGCCTTGCCATCATCTTTAGCCGGTGTGGCTGACGCGGCTGCTACTCCACGACCGTACTCCATGGTAACACGCTCCCAGACTGGCTCCTTGCACCCAATCGACCGGCTGACCTACATGGCTACCCACACCACCACCTCTCCCATTCCGGCCAACTATCGCAACACGTTGGTTGATCCCAACTGGTGCGCTGCCATGGCTGACGAGTACAAGGCCCTGATCGACAATGGCACTTGGCATTTGGTTTCTCGCCCTCCTGGGGCCAATGTTGTGACGGGCAAGTAGATCTTCAAACACAAGTTCCACTCCGACGGAACGCTTGCCCGTCACAAGGCCCGTTGGGTGTCCGTGGTTACTCGCAGCAGCACGGCATCGACTACGACAAGACATTTAGCCCGGTTGTCAAGCCGGCCACCATATGGGATATTCTCAGCATCGCTGCATCCCATGCCTGGCCGATTCATCAGCTGGATGTGAAAAATGTGTTCCTTCATGGTCACCTGGAGGAGACCGTCTACTGTCAGCAACCCTCGGGGTTTGTTGACCCTGTTGCTCCTGACACTGTCTGTCTGTTGCAGAAGTCCCTGTATGGTCTAAAGCAGGCTCCTCGTGCGTGGTACCAGCGGTTCGCCACGTACATTTGCCAGTTGGGATTTGTGCCTTCGGCGTCCGATACATCTCTCTTTGTTTACAAAGATGGAGATTGACTTGCCTATTTTCTGTTGTACATCGACGACATCATCCTCACCGCTTTGACTCCGGCACTACTTTAGCAGCTTACGGCGCGCCTCCACTCCAAGTTCGCCCTAACAGACCTTGACGACCTCCACTTCTTCCTCGGCATCTCCGTCATGTGCTCCTTCGATGGCATCTTCCTCTCGTAGCGCCAGTATGCTGTGGATCTACTTCAGTGAGCCGGTATGGTCGAGTGCCATTCTACCTCGACACTAGCGGGCACTCGTGCCAAACTCTCCGCCACAGACGGCCCGCCCGTCGCCGACCCTTCGGAGTACAAGAGCATCATTGGTGCCTTACAATACCTCATGTTGACTCGACTGGATCTGGCATACGTTGTTCAGCAGGTCTGCCTCTTCATGCATGATCCACGGGAGCCCCACCTTGCCTTGGTCAAGCGTATCCTTCGGTACGTGAAGGGCAGTCTCTCCACCGGCCTACACATCGGCTCCAGCCCGATCCAGTCTTTGATGGCATACTCTAACGTAGACTGGGCTGGCTGTCCAAATTCTCGTCGCTCTACGTCCGGCTACCGTGTTTTCCTCGGCGACAATTTGGTTTCTTGGTCCTCCAAGTGCTAGACTACTGTCTCCTGTTCCAATGCTGAGGCGGAGTACCGTGCCGTGGCACATGCCGTCGCCGAGTGCTATTGGCTGCGGCAATTACTCCAGGAACTTCATGTCCCGATTGCTTCAGCTACTGTTGTCTATTATGACAATGTGAGCGTTGTCTACATGACGGCGGATCATGTGCATCATCGCCGAACGAAGCATATCGAGATCGACATTCACTTTGTCCGAGAAAAGGTTGCTTTAGGATAGGTACGGGTGCTCCATGTCCCATCCTCACATCAGTTCACGGATATTATGACCAAAGGCTTACCAGTTTAGTTATATACTGACTTTCGAACCAGTCTTTACGTTCGTGATCCTCCGGCTGCAACTGCGGGCAGGTATTAGAGGATATTATGGAATGTGTAGATTGAATAGCCGATTTGTTTAGATTATTTCCTAATGTATCTCCTTTTGAGAATCTGTTGTAATCTTTAGTTTGGCCATATATATACACACACAATCCCCCCCCCCCATGAGGTGTGAGGCGTTTTCCCAGTTCTATCTTTCTCTACAGAGATGACTTGGTAGGTACTACTCCCAGTAGTCAAGGAACAATTTTCCTTCTAGAATCATAAAATCAATGCCATTAAAATACTCCTACCATGGACTATTTTTCTATACTTTGTTTGTTTGGCAAGGAAAAAAAGCATGTCATGATATTTCGTGTTTATCGCATTAGAAAAGGGAGGCAATAATAACACTACTAACATATATGAAATATGATATTATTTAAAAAAACAGCATTGTTTATGATGCCATCTTACTGAGCAAGTTATACTATGGAAGAAGCAGCAGCATCTGCTGGAGAAATATGCCATGCCAATACATTAATCACATCAGAAGTACATCCCTTGCCGTTATTCTTTTTCTAAGCACAAAGGTTCAATCAGCCCCGAACGAACAGGCTAGCAATGGATATAAATATATATATGCATACAGTGGCTACATTTCTTCAGGATTCAGCTTCCACTGGGATGGATTCATTTTAGTTACCATGAGAACCCTTGCTTCCCAGAACCAACTCCTTGAAGCGAGTTATGCAGCCCATTGCTCGCTCGAATTCGCTGCTCTCCAGAGCAAAGCTGAACCGGCAGTGGTCCGGTATTCCTGTCCATGAGCTGCTGTTTATGCACAACCCAGTGGACCTGAGGATGGCTTCCCTGATGTTGCATCCATCTAGCTTGCCCTCGAAACCATCCACCTTCAATGTTTTGCCAATGTAGGCAGTCGGTTTCGCCAACATCGATATGCCACCGCGACTGCCAGCAACATCCCAGCCACAGCTCTCAAGTGTCTGTTCATTGCACAAAAACAAAGAGGAGAGCTAGAATATGTCATACCAAGCTGGAAATCACACAAAAGTCTACTATGTCTAGTAAGTTGCAGCGTTGTGCAAAGTATGCCTATTAAGTTCTAGCCAGATCATTCCAATGTAACAAGATAGGTATAACTAGTTTTTGAATATCAACTATCAAGGATAAGTAAAGTTACTGATGTTAGCTCTTGGTCCAGCCATTGATATTACTTCAAAGAGACCAGAACTGTGAAGAAAAGCTAAAGTGAAAACAGCACTCAGAATGTTACGAGAAGGTAACCTTTATCAAGTGGTCGGCACAACCCTTTAGTGTCTCCTTCTGCTCCATGATGAGATTGGAGAAATGCTCATCCTTCTGATTCTTGAGGCCCAGCAGTTTCTTGAAAGTGTACTTCAGCGTACTGTGGGGACGACTCAAGCTTGGGAAACTGTGAAATGTGTCAACCAAGGATGAGTCATTCAAAATTAGAAACCCAAAATCATGCCCCGCTGCGGTCAGCTCAAACGACAGCTCTCCAAGCAGAGCTACAGTGAATGAGGGTTTTGGACAGTTCACAGCAGAAAGACATCTTTCCAAATTCCACCGACTCCACCCACCAGTTTGGAATTCCAGACCTGAGAAGGAGGTATCTATCACTACCCTAGATCCATATTTAGCACAAACAGAAAGGAGCTCTTGAATATCATTGTCACTGTACAGGAAACCGGTAGGGTTAATTGTGGGACCAGAAATATAAACCCACGGCCTAGATACTGTCTCAAGTGTGTCAGCTAGAACCCGTGGATCAATCTTGAAGCCTGAATCTAACTTTGTTGGAATAGTAAGTGTATTTGCGTTCACAAACTTTGCTGCTGAGACATAGTGTCCATTAGCACCCAAGGGGAAAAGAAAGGTGCCCTGGTCTTGGATGCAGCAAAGAACAAGCTTGTTGAAGAGTGCAAGACAGGTGTTGCCATATATAATTTCAGAACAGCCATCTGCTGGGAAACCATAGCTTTCTTTCACCAGCTGTTGAATGCTGGATCGAACATCGGTTTCAGACTCAGTGATGTTCTGCCTAACAAAACTTTCAAAAATGGAGGCATTCACTGCAGAAGGCACTGGCAAGAAGCTGCGATCTAAATCCATATGAATGACGCCGGATTCTTTGGAATCAGGAATGAAAAATTCAGCTTCTTTTAGGGTAGAGACAGCTGAATTCGAAAATCCTATCATCTTCTGAGGTATCACTTCTACAGGTTGTCTCTGGAAAAGAGCAAGAAAACAATTAGTAGGCCCCAAACCAAAAAAGAAGCTTTAAGGTTGAAAAATAGTCCCTGGGTCACTGGCAAATTATTAACTTCATTCACTCATAATACTCCCTGCGTTCCAAAATATAAGTTGGAACCGAGGGAGACATAAGATAGAAGTCAAAAACACATCAAACTCTTCTAACAATTTTAGCTGTTTACTATTAGTGTGTGTTATCCAACAAAGGGGTGACCAATCCAAAATTTAACAAGCAGTAGCTGATTTCTGCCATTAGATATCAAAGGTCACCATAATGATGCGTGAGGTTAAGAATAAGAAGAAAGTCATGTTTACCTCTTGTTGTGGATGCCGATCAGCAATTTGAAATGCTAGCAGCTCATGGAAAAGACAACCATAATAGTGCTGGCTGATCTGAGACGTATGCCCTTCCAATAGCTCAATAGTTTGTGATAATGCCCTATAAACAGCTGCATCTTCAGAAATGGCAAAAGCAACTTCCAGATCAGAATAAACCTGCAGGGATTTGATCCAAAACAAGATAAAGCAAATACAAAAAAAACAATATAGTAGGGAAATTAAGTCCACTCAATTAAAATTAGCTGCTGCGATAGTTACAGGCACCTGATTCTTTACTAAACCGCACAGTATAGCTGCATGGGAAGGTAGGGTCTTTCCAGCAAGGTATTTCAATACACCATTAGAGCTTGGCAAGCTAGACAATTCCAGATGCTCTGAAATATCAATGAATAACCGGGAACCAACATCTTTTGTTACAGTTAATAAGTTCTCAAAAGCAGCGCTTGTGATAGCCTCAAACTGAGCCATGCCAGTGACAACAACCTGAGGCTTAAGTTTCCTGATCAACTCAATCAACAAATCCGATTGGCGTGGTGCCTCAATTACAGTAACTGTATCTTTACAATCTGCTCTTCCCTGAAATTTAAAAAGAGGTAGCAAGGTCAACATTCTTGTATTCTATATATAATAGAATGAGTGTCTTACGAGTCTTGTCCATGCTTTCTTCTCTACTGTTCCTTATGAGCATGATTTTTTTAAAAAAAAAGAAAGGAAAAAAAGGGCAAAAGATGACATGAGACTACTAAAGATGTGCCCAAAAAAAATCTGGACAATGTGCACAAGATCCAGAGGAAGATACATATCTGTATAGCTTGTTTTGTTTGTTGGGCAATATGCAGAACCAATGCTCACTCACAGAAAGAGAGAAATTAAGGTACCTCAATAGCTAAAGATGTTAACCATTGCTTTGGTAAGTGTCTGGTCAGATGTTCATCAACGATTGCAAGTGCTGGTGAGAATAACCGAAGAGCATTTTCTATTGCGACAGCACGGGAAGGGAAAACAATGACATTCTGAAGGACCAGGAAAAAATATATCATATAGGTAAGGAATGATAAAAATAGGTAGATCTATTAATTTCTAGTGAGTGAATGTAAGTATAAAGATAACAGACACCAAGTCTTACATCAGGAGTTAATGGGATATGATGGTAGCTCTTCATAAATCCAGTAACAAGATTCCGGAAGTTTAGACACCCAGCTGGTGGCTCACAAGGATTGTATTTGTTCTCCTTCAAAAAACTAGCTAGGTATGCTAGGAAGGGTATTTTTTCGTCTGCAACAGAATCATCATCAAAGGACAAATCCAGGGAGCTGCTGACTTCATGGAAACCATTTTTAAGAAACTCAAATATTTTCTTCACCTGAAAGTTATCTGAATTAGTATTTTTCCTGTCATTACATTGCTTTTATAAATCTAAAGAGTACACAAGGAACCTGGTTGGGTTGGCGAAGTTGACAGCTATACACAGACAAAGCATGTGAAATACGACCACCAGATTTCATGTATGCCCAAGCTGTACGTGCACAGACAGGCTGATCCCCAACAAGATCCATGAAAAATTCAAAGCGATGCCGGCTATTTTTCTCAATTTCAACTAAAGCTGAAATATCTGTGTCAGCAGCCTGCAATGAAACCAATTAGTTAGTAATACGACTAATAATGGTAAACAAAATGGAGGTGCAATGTAAAACCATAAACTAGTCGATGAACAATCTAGGCCCAACATAAAGTACAATTTCTTGACAAAATCAGCCCATAATGTCAGCATGAAAGACTTCTTGATTAATTAACATCTAATTAATAACAGCATCACTACCTGCATAATTTTCGTTTGCCAAAGCTTTGTGATGCGAAATCCGCGGCGTCGAAATAGGCGTTCACAGACGCCTTGTCCTGGTCGACCACCCATGTTAAATATCATAATGCCCATAGGCTTTATGACTGCTATCCCTTCTTCAACTGCCCGAGCAATCAACCCAAGGCCAAATTGGTCCTCAACAAAACCCTGGATGCAGCAGGGTATGCACTAAGATAACAAGCAATGGATTACTGGGGTCAAAGAATATGAAGATCTATTAAGCGTAGAAGTTCACCCCTGGTCCTCTATTCGAACTAGAGAAATAGCTTGGAGATAATTCACCGTTGTTATTACATAAATTGAATGGATTAAATTTCATGCATATCTATTCATTTTAACTAAGGAGACGAACATACTGAAAATATTCTTCAGTTTTACCTGAAGAGCACAGTAGTTACTCAAGGAATACAAGAACTCCTCACTTGAATTTTCAGTTACGATCTTTGACATTGCTTCTGGATTTGGGTTAAGAATCTGAAAAAGGAGGATTTCGAGAGTAAGAGCTCTCCTCCTGTCTGGTTTACTATAATCTCCTTTCACAAAGAAATGTTAACAGCTGACTGTACCTGTGGTATGCATCCAACAATGCGATCAAGTTCAATTTTGTTGTCCCTACAGTAAGAGAGAAGATCAGATTCGTAGAATTCAACTCTATCCAGCAATGTTTTCCCCTCCCCATCGTAGATTGGGAGACCATTGTCATCTAGCGCATTCAAGTAAAGGTTTATCCATGCAATCTTGATGGCTCTTGGGTTTATATCCAATCCATAGACCTTCAAAAGAAACAAACTATGGTCAGCTTGGATTATGACCAAAAAAAAAGGGCTGGACTAGTGAGGTGACATAGAGGAAGTGCTAATTAATTAGATACACTGGTATGTGTGGTTTAAAATATCAAGTTGCATGTTGGTTTTTCTTACTATTCATTCTCACAGGATGCCAACTGTTTAACAAGATTGAAACAGTTCTGAGGTATAGAACAGTGCTTGCTCAAAATTTGGAAAGTTTCAATAGTTGTTTCCAGACATATCAAACCAAGTTAGAACATCAACAGATTTACCAAAACTCATATCTTGTGAGTAGTGTAAATGTGTAAGTGCTGCAGCTCTGCCTCTGTACCAATAATGACGAATTAAAAAATGTATAAAGGAAAGAGATGCCAACCTTCGAAGGGGACCACTTTTCTGCGAGCGCAATGGATATCCAACCATTGCCACATCCCAGCTCAGCTACTGTCTTATCCCTGAAAATGGAATCTGGATGGCGGTTGAGGCCCTCATAGAAAGTGAAGGACCAATCTTCAGGAATGAAAATGCTAGGTATTTCCATCATTGTTAGCTTCTTTCTCTGCTGGAATCCTATTAACAGTTGATAAATTTGTCAAGTCATGGAAACCAAACAATGAATACCAGACAAACAAAAAAAAGGCCATGTATTGGTATAAAAACTTTTACCATTGAGCCAATACACAAAAAACAATAACAAAACAATAAAAGAGGACTCATGTCAGGTTCATGCTCCATATAATCCAGGAAATTGTTCCAAAGTAAAGACTAATTCTCTATCCAATATTGCTAAATATATGGTTGGTTGGCCTATGTCCTGTTCTTTTGTTGTTAGGAGATAAGTTCACCAGGCTCATGCCAAGCTTTTATTCTTACGATGATAAGTTGGGCAGGGAAGTTCTGCCAAGGAAGAAACAAGAAAACGTAGATAACCTTCAGCAGATTTTTTTTTAAAAAAAAAAAGTGAGGCAGAGCATTGTGGATTGGTGGCTCTTTATTTTATAAGGAAGGCAAACAGAAGGAGTAAATTATCCAACTACCCAGACAAATTGTTCCCAGAAACAGAACATGTGGATCAAATCTGTCCGACAATAAGCACATGCATCCTTCAAATGCTTACAACAGCATCACACGTGGTAAGCAATCTGGCGAGAATATTGTCATTTACTCCATACTGTACAGTGTACACAGATATTTGATTCCAATCTAAGTCTAATCCTTTCCAAAAGGAGGCTCACTTGACCATAAATGGAGTTTTTTTGTGGACAATGGTACTTGCTTCGCTGGTCAGGGCTTGTTACTTGTGAGTGGTGACAACCATTACTAGTGACGTAACTACTAGTACCAAGTAGGCCAAGAAAGATTTTAGCAGCATCCAAATTAGCGAATGGTAACTTACTCTCTTTTTTTTTTTTTTGCGGGGAAGCGAATAATAACATGGTGAAAGCGATTTACCAAACTGTAAAAATTCGACAAGCAGATCGCTGAATCTGCGACCGACGAACCAACCAACGGTGACATCTCAACGGTTCTCCTAAACCCTATGAATCCGCGGGCGCGTCACGGGCAAGGGGAACGGCGGCGAGTGGCGAGGCGGAGATCGTGGATACGTTGGGTGGTGAGATAGTGGTGGATACCTTGGAGGTGGGGGTCGAGGACGACGTCGTGGATGCGGAAGTGGAAGGTGCGGAAGCATTCCTCCCCCGCGGCGGGGTCGGCGAAGCGGCTGCGGACGGCGCCGAGGAGGCGGCGGGCGTGGGCGCGGGAGGCGGGGTCCTGGAGGCGCTCGAGCACGGCCTTGGCGGCGCCGTACGCCGCGTCGCCGGAGGCCGCGCAGGTCCCCAGGAAGGATTCCACTTCCACCTCCACGTCGGCGGCGGCCATTCCCTTGATTAGGTTGGGATTCGATCGATCGGGAAAAATGGCGGGGAGGGCGGAGGAGCTCCGCTTATATAATGGCGGGGAAGGCGAGGAGGAGACGCCGTGGCCGGTGACGAAGGAGATGGGAGTATATACTCGGGGATTCTGTTACACTACCAGTCTCCCTCTTTTTTATTTTTATTTTTCTTTATCTTTTTTTTGAAAGCTAATATGTTTTCTTCAAGATAACCTTATCTTATTATTAAATTTGATACTTGAATAATAGAACGAGAAAATTTGAAAAATATCGTCGAAAGATATATGAGTTGCATCGCATGTGAGAACGACGTATGCCTGAACTCGTGACCCATACGATAGGATTTTCTAACTCTTTAATTGTTGCGATGTTACCAGGCAACCCTACCAAATTATTCTTATTATTACTTTTTGCTGGAAAGTTCCTCAAAATAAAAGGGGGTGGGGAGAAAACTCATGGCTGTGGCCTTTGTGGGTTTGGTGAAATCTTGAAAGGTTGCCAACTTGATGGGTTTTTTTTCTTCTTCCTTTTTGAACATAAATGGATGCTAAGTTGTTTATATAGATTTCTTGTCTTTTCCTAAACTCTCTACATGTATTAAGCGCCACTCATTTTAACGAGTCAAGGAATATTGAATCTTCTTCGACGACTTTTGCTCCATATTTTAACGTGAAAGATATTATACTAAATAACATGAGGAAAAACCCACATTTTCTCCTTTTTCTTTTTGCTATTTGGAAAATGTATGACATATGGGTGACATGGATACGCCGTATAATTAATTGTTTTGGCTAAAATACTCACTGTATATTTTCTTTATTCTATTCTTTGAGGAGATGAGATGATATGCGTTGCTCGGTCACATATTATAAAACAAAATTATAGATCGCCATAGTTCTTAACACGCATGAATGGATTTTTAAATATTAAATATGTTTGGACTATATGGAAAAACATGTGATTACTATGGCTAAACAAGAAGACATATTGAGCCTCACACAGATCACACTAGCAAGTTCATGATTAATCACATTTGCATGACTAATAATATTCTAAATTTTAATCATCCTTCCTTCAAACAAGTTATCTCTAACCACCCTCACCACCAACGGAAAAGGTATTCTAAATTCCTCGACTAACAACGCATAAAACAAAAACACCCTCCCCCTTTGTCTCCTTCCTTCCTTCCTTCATCCAATTGGCGAGCATTCTATTACGTGAGAGCTCACTGTTTTTTTTCATTTTTCCTTCTCTCTTCTCCACATAGGCATAAGCACAACATATACAAGCTGAAGGTACATATTTGCATGCCGTAACCGCCTATAGCTAGACCAATATACTAAACAACAAATTTGTTTTGACTTAATCAACGGGGGGCAGGGGAGTTTCCCCACCTAAATTTATATTAAAGGCCTAGAAGGCAAGGAGGAGCACAGTTGGTCTTAGGTACCGTTCGAATCTAATGGGAGAGATGAAAACTCTCCTTATTTCCCGTGAGCACAATTCCCGAACTGTTAAACGGTACATTTTTTGCAAAAAAAATTTCTATATAGAAATTGCTTTAAAAAATCATATTAATTCATTTTTCAAGTTTATAATAGCTAATAATCAATTAATCATACGCTAATAACTTAACTTGTTTTGTGTGATCTTCTCTTCTTATATCCTCACCTTAAAACTAAGCCTTAGGATACAAGTTGACCTAGAGGGATGAGAAGATACATTTCTAGACGGATACAGTAAGGCGGTCGCTGGTGGACATTCGCTCGACTCATAGTGTTGCGTCTTGGATGAATTGTCTGACGATTCTTTCCAGTGATGGCGCCAAGTTTCTGAAGACCACATCGTGGCGATGGTTCCAAATACGCCAGAAACAAAGGAAGAAGAAAGTTGTTGGCGGCAATCTTGTAGGCAGCTGGATGTCCGGGAGGTTCTTCACTGAACTAATATATAGCAGGATGGAGTTGCAAGATGCTGATCCACAATGTTTTTCTTGAGCAGGTTTGGTTTTGTGGGTAGCCGGCCTATCTCTCATCATTAACCAGGTAAAGAAGTGCACTGTTGGTGGCGTGGGGTTATATATTCTAGATGAAATTCTAGTTTTCTGGGGTGGGCGAGAGAGAGAGGCTTCGGGAAAGATAGTATTTGGAGGGTGTGCATCGTCTTGTCAGGCATCTAGCATTAGCAAGCAAGTTCTCGCGTCGATCTGGCTGTAGCCTGAGGGATATCTGATCATTCAGCCGTTGCTGTACGTAGTTCTTCCCGTTGTTGTTGTGCCACTATTGAGAGCCTCGGCGTGAATTGCTTGTGTAGACCTTGGGTGAGTACTTTCTGCACCGTCTTGTTCTTGTTTGTTGCATGTGAGTAAACCACAAATTTGAGGGCGAATGTATCGTCAATCAGCCACTATTGCTAATCGTTCAAGTTGGGTCATGTTTGAGAAGCTAAAGATTCCAAGAGAAACAATAGGTGACTTTTGGGTACTGATTTACTTCTAGATTGTACAGCTACTGGTTCTTAGAATAAAAGAAATTTCTTGCACGTGTGAATTGAAACAGTAGCTGGCCAGTCGTTGGTGGTCTTACATATCTATCTATATATACAATCTCCTATATATAAAAATGGTTGTCGTCTGGATCTTTTATGTTTTTGTCATCGATTCACTGACCGACCGACGATCGATATATGGACGGAGGGGTGACATTAATGAGCAAGACAAAACAACAAAACACATGTCAATTATTCTTTTTTTTTTAGATAATGACCAATTCCATAATATATGTTGAATATATACATACGATTCCATGGATCGATTCGATGGTTGTGGGCCGACAGGTATGGTAGTAAATTGATCCATGGATGGAGTTGGAGATGACTGGACGTCACGCAATTGCAACTGAGCACGCAATTGCAACAGCGGCTGCAGCTGCAGCTGCATGGCAGGGAGTACTTGCATTGTCATGTCTAGAAATGTACAGTGTAATTAAACTAGATAGCTAGCTTCGGTATTATCTGTGATGGATCGATGCCTTTTTCCTATATATACAGATAGATTGTTAATTCATCAACTTAATTGCATGTATGTTTGCGATTGGTCGGGTGTCACCGTCGCTCTGCATTATTCATATACTTTTCAGATGATGTACACAGGTGATCGACACCGACCGTTTTACTTGTTTTGTTTTTTTCTTCAGAAGAAGAAATCAATGAAGCAGTAATAAAATAAGAGATGGATCGATGAACAGTAGGGTTAGTTGACTCTGATTCTGATCGATCGTTGTATAGCTATATATAGGCCTTATTAATTAGTAGTTGCAGGCAGCAATGAAAATATATAGTTTCTTGCTCAAAGTAATTAATCACTTAACTAATAATAAACCCAAAAATAGCGAGGATGATCGAGGCACAGGTAGGCGATCGAGCAGACTAAATCGATGGATGGATGGATGGATGATTGCTTACCTGATGAGAAGTGGTCGTCGTCGGGGAGAGGGAGAGGTTGTTGTAGGATGGGGCGGCCGGCGGCGCAGTCGAGGAGGAGCAGGTCGTGGATGCGGAAGCCGTAGCGCGCCAGCGAGTCGGCGCCGGAGCACAAGGGCCGGAGCGCCGTCAGGAAGGCGCGGGCGGCGCGGCGAGTGGCGGGGTCGTGCAGGCGGCCGAGCAGGGCCTTGAGCTCGCCGTAGGCCACGTCCCCCGACGGCGCGCACCGCTCCAGGAACGCCGCCACCGTCGCCGCATCCTCCACGCCGGCGCTGCCCATAGCTTCCTTCTTCTACCTTCGCTTCTGTTAGTGGCGGCCGCCCCTGAGCTTGAGCTGCATGCATATATAGCTGAGCGGCGTGATTGTGGACCCCACCAACCATATATCTGCACATCACCATACAGCATACTTGAATGGTCCATCCAATCGATTTTTATGTTGATTTTTTCTCTTCCACAGTTTTGCATTGCTATATATATCTCTCCACATATATCTGCTAAACATTAATTTCCTTATATTTTACTATTTTTGATAATGAAAATATAATCTCCAGTCTATACACCAACTAGCAATACACACGTCTACTCCCTCCGTTTCAGATTATAGATCGTTCTGACTTTTTTCTAATTCAAATTTTTTTAAGTTTGATCAAGTTTATAGAAAAACAAACCAACATCTATAACGCCAAACTAGTTTTATTAAAACCATAACTAAATATGTTTTTATAGTATATTTGTTTTGTATTAAAAATATTGCTATATTTTTCTATAAATTTGGTCAAACTTAAATAAGTTTGACTTTGAAAAGTCAAAATATCTTATAATCTGAAACAGATGAAGTATTTGTAAACATCAAGATTTGAACTCTCATAGGTGAGTCGCGCATCTACGACTCCACCAATGGTGCTTCCCCTCTTAGGGCTTCTTTGGAACAAAGCAAATTTAAAGGATTTTGGTGGATATGAAACTTATGTCTATGTCTTTTCCTGTAGAAACTTTTCCTATGTCTATGCCTTTTCCTGTAGAAACTTTTCCTATATCCTGTAGCAATACACATATCTATATTTGTAAACATCAGGATATGTGAGCCATGCATCATAAGACCATAACTCCACCACCAATGGTGCTTTCCCTCTTAGGGCTCCTTTGGAACAAAAGAAATTTAAAGGAATTTTGGAGGATATGAATCCTATGGAGACTTTTCATACGTGTCTTTGAAACAAACGATATCTCTCTCAAAATCCTATAAAATTCCTATGAATTAGCAATTTTAGAGGATTCCTAACATGATATCCAACCTCATGAATTTTGGCCCCTTTGAATCGCGGGATTGTGAAATATAGGAATAGAAAAAACGTAGAAATAGAATATCATGTCCATTGAATTCCTATAGGAATTGAAAACACATAAAAGTTTTAAAACGGTTATTTGGTTGACACAAAGAAGAAACACAAGAATTTAGAGTAACAGGAAGAAGAAAACATGAGGTAAAACCTCGTGCTTATTTTCCTCCAAAGTCTCTGTAGGATTGTCCATCCATAGGAATTTCAAAAGAAAAGGTAGGATTCAATCATTTGTTTGAAAGGTCTTCTTAGGAATTTTTTTTTCTATAGGATTGAATACTCCAAGCTTCCTATGTTGGTTTCAAGTCTTTCTCTCACCAAATTCCTTTGTTTTTTCCTATGAACCATTCAAACAACGTTTGAACAATTTTCGTGTTTTTCTAAATAGTAAGGATTTTATAAGTGTTGATATTTTAGTCCTGTATTTCTTTTTCTATACCTGTGGTTTTAGAATTCTGTGCTCCAAAGGAACCCCTGTATTTTGAGGCACTTTACAGTATACTATACTGGTGATAGAGAGAAAATAGTATGGATGAAATCCAACCATTCATTTAAATGAATATTTTAGTAAATAATGTGCTCATTATAAAAATTACCCACATTGCCACTGAATCTCGGCATGATCGGACGGTTAAAAAAATCACAAAAAAATTCCGAATTTATTTCCCGTATCCCACGTAGCATGAACCTCCATGTGATCAGCTGGTCGAAAAAACATAAAAATCAGCCAAAAATAACTAACAAATTACATATATATCAATTTTTGTTTTTTTATAATACCCTTATACTTGTTATACTAGTAATATATACTTACATATACTATAATTATAAGTTTTACTGGTATAGTTTTAGATCACTGGTATGATTCACTGATGTAGAAGTGTGTTGTACTGCAAAGAGTTTCTATATTTTACTGCTGAACATATATTTTACCGCTGGACACAGTAGTACTTCGATGGATGTGACGATGGACAAACAAATTAAGTCACTCATCGACGATTGATGGTCCCGATCGATCAATGCAATTACTTCTTCAAGTTAATTTTAGTACTGTTTTTCCTTTTGTTTATTCCGCCACTTGCGTGTATCCGTCGTGTGTGAAAGATACAGAGAGATCAGCAGGCATGTGTAAAATATGCGTGATTGAGCTTGAGCATATAAAAATGTATCTATATGTGGATGAACAGCCAATAGATGACTGAGAGTGAGAGGTGGTTGAGATTGGATCCATCACGATCAACTGCACTATTAGCTGCACACACGTATATATATGTGTTATATATATGTATGCAGCTAGCGCGCATATATATATAAAATGATGCTTATATCCACCAAACCAAATCACCCCTCGTCACACCAAGGGCCAGCCTACGTATATATATAATATAGCCTACCACTATTTGATGCATATATTAATTCTAACGTCTTCATTAACTTGCATCATAGTATATGTATATCCTCTTCTTTAACGAGCTAGCAAAGTACAGTACTATGTACCAATCTTGCCACAATATGCCTACAAGCACCAAGTATATGCTCTCTTTTTTTTTGGCGAAATAAGGCTAATTATATTAAGTATAAGAAATGATTACAACCCTCTTGATACACGAAACGAGGACATTAACCTGCCAATATAGAAAAAGAATTTTTTTTCTAATTTTTGAACGCCACAAGAGATACAAGCATAGCCACAATGCGACATCGGTGACCATCCTTGAATTTGAATGTAAGTATACCGAAACTGAGTAAACATCTTGAATAAATTTGTTGCTCTTCATTTGTACATTAACTTTGTTGTTCTTCATTTATACCTTTGTACATTGAGAAAGATGAATACTTTATTTGTCAGGTATATCACTTTTAGTATTTGGCAAGTACAATTATACGATCGAGAAAAGATGGAATAAAACGATTTTATATCTGGAGTGAGAATACATATTACGCCCGGCCATCATCAACTCGACTGTCGAGCGATTGATCGAAGGATCAGTTGCAAGTTGCCTCCTCTCTCTACTTAATTTTCACCTATAATCGATGATCGATCATATATCAATCCATCATAGTACATATATACTTATGTGCCAATCAAGGGACCAGCTAGGGATAGCTTCTTCCTGCCTTCAAAAAAAAAAGGGGGGGGGGGGGGGGGGGGAAGGGATAGCTTCCAACTTGTTAATGCATATATGCATGTTCTACCCATGTGTTAATTAGCTGTTACAGTCGTAAATTAATGCAACAGCGAGCTGGCCGGAATTAATATATCTGCACGTGGAATTTTTACTGTTACTAATTTATTTTTTTTAATTTACAAAACTAATTTTTGATTTGGGCTTTTTGCAGAAATAGCCTCTTGCCGCCGTGGGCCACGGCGGTATTTAAAAATCGCCGTGGCCTAGGGGGCCGGCGGCGAATGCATAGGACCGTCCGCACAACGATCGGACGGTCCGAATCCTCCGAATGCTAATTTTTAACCCCAAAATTTTTGAAAATTTATTTGTCAAAATTAAATTCTTAAATTCTATTTATTGTGCCATTGTATTTATTGGGTCGATGTTTAAAAAAAAACCAAATATCATAGATTATTCACGTCGTGAAAAGAACTTGTCAAACTGAGGGTATTTCCGGATCGCCACTCGCATTCCACTCCTCGTATGTCTAGATCGGCACTCGTATGTCTGGATCGCCACTCGTCTGCTCCTGCTGCGTGAGAGGGATGCCAGCCTGTAGGAGTGGATTGCGAGTGCCGATCCAGACATACGAGGAGTGGAATGCGAGTGGCGATCCGGAAATACCCTCAGTTTGACAAGTTCTTTTCACGACGTAAATAATCTATGATATTTGGTTTTTTTTTAAACATCAACCCAATAAATACAATGGCACAATAAATAGAATTTAAGAATTTAATTTTGACAAATAAATTTTCAAAAATTTTGGGGTTAAAAATTAGCATTCGGAGGATTCGGACCGTCCGATCGCTGTGCGGACAGTCCTATGCATTCGCCGCCCTGAGGGACGGCGGCGAAGACAACAAGGCCACGTGGCCTCCCCGGGCTAACGGCGGCCGGCGCCGTTAGCCGCGCCTGACGGGGATGCCATTCGCCGCCCTGGGCCACGGCGGTTTTTAAATACCGCCGTGGCCCACGGCGGCAAGAGGCTATTTCTGCAAAAAGCCCAAATCAAAATTAGTTTTGTAAATTAAAAAAAAATTAAATTAGTAACAGTAAAAATTCTCCGCACGTGTGTGTTTGTATCCAAATCCATTATCTGCATGCATGGTCGTCGTCCAGCCCAACCCATCCAAGCCCATCCAGAAGCCGGCCCATAAACAATAACAAGCCCTCCAGTCAATATTGGGCTTCTACATTACTATTTCACTAGTAAAAATGGTTCCAATCCTTTGTCAGGTTGTCTCGTCCCCTCTCAACATCGAAAAATTTCATTTTATAGCACTCTCAAGTTGATGTGCCTCTCTCTTGTAAAAGAACCTGTACATCAGGATCGGTGTTGTCATGTGTAACAACAACAACTCGTTACTCGTCTCAAGTGAGACTCGTGAGGGAGGAGAGAAAAACCTAGTATCATAGCCAGTTTTGCATTTCGTCCCTCACGAGAAAAAATCATACTAGTTTTTTTTCTCCTCCCTCATGAATCTCAATATTTCTAAAAGAGACAAGTAGGCACGATTATATTTAACTTCAATATGTGTTAAATTATTTCTTATAATATTTAGAAATATATCAAATATTAATTCTAAAAGAGTTGAGGTAGTACTAGCTCCATGTTCAACTGAAAAGGATCGTTCGTTTAGTATTTCTTGAAATGAAATCTTCAATTGTATATTCACAATTAATCTTCTTCTAGACATTATTCTTAAATGCTACTATTGCCATGTCATAGTAAAACGTAAATTACAGTCAATCGGTCATGGTAATTTGATTCAAAAGAAAAATAACTTGGTTGAAACATTCAAACGATCAAGCAATTCAGCAATCAACCATGAATTGAGTATCTACACATCTAGTTATCTAGTCATTGTCTCGGTTTTAATTATTACCATCAATCAAATATCTACTATCTAAACATCTTGTGATCTAATTATCTAGATCATGCAATTCAGCAATCAACCATGCAATTCAGTCTCACTCACGAGTAACAGGGTCGAGAAGGCACCGATGTAGCCGCTCGCCTACTCAGGGTCGGAGGTGGTGGTGGCGTCGATCGTTGTCTTCTCTCGTCGAACGCCTAAAGCCCCAAAACGCAGCCACGCTTATGCAGAGTCGATTGTCGTCCTCTACTCCTCTTGGCGGCGGCATGGTGTGCAGTAGCTGGGTGGTAGCCGGCAGGGTAGATTAACCGTTGACGCACGCGACTCGCTTGGGACTTGGGAATAGGAATCGACGCGACGCGATGGCCGCAACTCGCTCAGATCATTCTTAATCTGGATCGACGCAGACGCCGCACGTGGGCTGCCAGGTTGGTCCGCTCCAATTTGGGGCCCCAATTTTTTGGGGGCCCTGTGCCGTCGCTCCTTCCGCACACCCTTATCAACGGGCCTGGTGCACGTAGGTATTCCCCTGCTCATAGGGTCGTATTTTCGTATATAGCAACTTTGGAGTGGCATATTCTAAGTCTCAAGTTCATAATGACACACCTAAATGCACAATCTTTACAACTGTATTCATCATTTTTTTTCTAATTCAATATCAAGATATTTGATGTCATGATGTCAAATTTCCCTCAAGGCAAATAATGAAGGTAGTGCCAATTATGTATCAAGAATTGCTAGGGAAAGGAACGGTGGAGGAATGCTGGCCATGAAGTAGAACGAAGATGTAGTAGATCGATATTCATAATATGCCACCATGTACAACTTTTTTCTTATTGACCCTAATCTTAACCATTGTCTTTCCTCTCTCATCACATCAAAGGGCTTACCTCTGACAACAGTAGTGACATGTTCATTTTCAATTTCTACAACACATCACACTTTACCCTTCCTCTGTCATTATGCTTGTTATTATGTCTGAAATTGTTTGCCTTTGATGCCATGGGTTGCTTAGGGTCTTCGAGGACTCAAGGTTGATGCATGAGATTTGGAGGGATATGCGCATGTAATTGAAATCAAGTGATAGCGACATCACATACTAGAATTTGATATACCCTCCACTCCGGAACACATATAACAATGTTGTCACATGTAACCTATGAGTCATGACCTTGTGAGGAAGAAAAGAAGACCTACAAGGCAATTAAGGCATAGCCAAAGTTTACATGGTTACGCACATAGTGCTGTATTTTCACATGATGACAAATTTAGAGTGCTATATTTCTAGGGAATATATCCTATACACACAAACCTTCCGTGTACACACCGTGCACACCAATTAACAAATATCACCAAAAATTCTAGAAAAAATTGTATATATACTTTCAATAGTATTACACCTATGTATAAAGTCCCATATTTAAATTATTATATTTTAGCCGTAACAAAAAAAAAATTGACTTAAGAGTATAAATATGTCAGAATTTTGTTTTTTTTTTTGCTCTCTATGTATAATGAATTTGAAGACGAGACTTTATACATAGGTATAGTACTATTAAAAGTACATGTATATATTTTTCTAGAATTTTCGGTGATATTTGTTAGTTGTTATGCAAAAAAAGCTTGTGTACATAGGATATATTTCCATATTTCACATAAGGCTTAGCTTTGTAATAATGCACCTCAAATTTCACATAAGGACACTTTCGGAGCGACATATTTGTAATGCTCAACTTCATAATGATGCATCTTAAATTTGCAAACTTTAAAGCTGTTTGTATCATTTTATTTCTACTATCAACACCAAAATATTGGCGTCATGATGTCAAATTTGCCTCCAAGGCAAGTAACAAGGCAGCACCAAACCAAATCAGTAGCACGAATCGCGAGGGCGAAGGAACGGCGGAGGCAGGTTGGCTCGGCGGTGAAGTGGAGATCTAATCAAGTAGTAGAAGGTAGAGCAGCAGGGGAGTGAGGCAGCTGCACAGCAAGAGGAGTGATTAAGAGTTCTTGACGACGACGAGAGGAAGCAAGCAACAGCCATAGCCAGCGATCTGAAGCTAGCTAAAAGGTCAGGCTAATGGCGGGGACGCGGCGTGCGGAGGAGGAGTACGACTACCTGTTCAAGGTAGTGCTCATCGGCGACTCCGGCGTCGGCAAGTCCAACCTCCTCTCCCGCTTCACCCGCAACGAGTTCTGCCTCGAGTCCAAATCCACCATCGGCGTCGAGTTCGCCACCCGCACGCTCCATGTATGCCCCTCTCCTTCCTTCCTTGCTGATTACTAGCTGTTTTTCTTTCTAATTTCTTCCTTTCTTTTTTCTTTCTGAATGAATGAAAGCATCAATCTTTCTCCTGTCGCGCTTGGATCTGCCGTTTTCTGCAGCCCTCTGGCTTAGATCGGATCTTTCTCTTCAAGAATGTCCGCAAGAACCAGGATATTGATGGCGACAGATCAGGGATCCATGCTTTCTACTCATCGTATAGCCTCTCTTTGCTTTCTTAGCAATCTGCAATCCCCTGTCAGTCGCATTCTGGTAAAAACACGAGCTTTGCTAGCTAGATCTACTTCGGCCCTCTTTGGCCTCCAATCCATTAATCACCTTTGTTTTTCTCACTGTTTTCATGATTCTGCTCAGACGTGATCCAATTATCACCAGATTCATCACTTCCACACCTACCTCAGCACTAGCTGCATTTTACTACTTTGTTAAATACAGATAAAAATACCATTAAAAGGATGACTAGATGCTGCCAGCTGCGTGTGTGCATTGATCACCCATAGGGGATCGAATTGCTTGATTCTGATAGGCCATGATCCACCTGCACCACCATTAGTATTTGCTAACCTCAGTGTCATACTCAATTCCGTAGCTGGCTTAGCAAGTGGCATCTACTATTTCTGTCCACGGTATTAGTTAATTTTTTTTAAGAAAAGTAATAGTTTCATCCCCACCTCGTAAAGTTTGTTTCTTTCTTGTTGTACCTGCTAGGCTTGACAGTTTCCAGCTGTGAGGCTTTAACTGCTCATGACAAGCAAAACACTTGTTATAAACCGATCAAGAAACTGAAATGGACTATCAGCGAAGAAATTGTGACACCATGTTCCCTAATATGCAGATATACAAATAGGCTGCAGAATGCACTCAGTTGTACAGTTTGGGAAAGCCTCCTCCAATGAACTTACCACAGTAAAGTAACAAACTTTCAGTGGCATATGCATGCTAACTTGCATGAATCAGCTGCAGCCAATCCAGATTCTTTACAAGTTCCAATTTGAGGGTCTCTGAACACACATTTCCTTTTTGTCTTACAGATTACAGTGGTTATCTCTCTTCAATGTAACAAATGCATTAGCAAGGAGAAAACTGAATCTGATCCATTTGCATGAATCTTTGACTTGATGTAGGTGGAGGGCAAGATAATCAAGGCACAGATCTGGGACACCGCAGGCCAAGAGCGATACAGAGCTATCACCAGTGCCTACTACCGTGGAGCTCTAGGAGCAGTCCTGGTCTACGACGTGAGCAAGCCCACAACCTTTGACAACATCAGCCGGTGGCTCAAGGAGCTCCGCGACCACGCTGACGCAAACATCAGAATCATGCTCGTCGGCAACAAGACTGATCTGAAGCACCTCCGGGCCGTCGCGACAGACGATGCACAGAAGTTTGCTGAGGCAGAAGGGCTGTCCTACATTGAGACTTCAGCTCTTGAGGCCACAAATGTAGAGGAGGCATTCCAGCTGATTCTTGGTGACATTTACAGGTCCATCAGCAAGAAGCCCGTGGCATCAGATGAGGCCGGGGCTGGTGCCGCCGGAGGTGTCAAAGAAGGGAAGACGATCAATGTGGCTGCCGGTGATGCCAATAGTGAAAAGAAGCAATGCTGCTCAGCTTAGAATGGATCCTTCAGTTTCAGATGTCATTGGTGTACCTTGTGTGGTGCTTGTGATTGTTCTTTCTTTTTAAGTTTAAAGCTTCGTTTATTCATTTTGTCAGATATTTACCTTGCTATACCTGACAGTCATATATTACCTAAAGCAGTTAATCACTATATATCATGTCAACATCATTGGTTCCTCCTGCATTATTCTTGTCCATTTTGAGGGTTGCATCAGTCAACATCCTGCTAATAGAAACTGACAAGCTTCCAAACTCCAGCAATTGACAAGAGTGACAAGTTTGCATCAAGCATCATGTTCAGTTCCAACATCATGTATCATATATTAAATTTTGTCTTATAAACTGTGTTTTAGTACAAACTGATGATATCACGTCGCAACAAACTGTGGCGAGTAACATTTTCTGCACGCATGATGGTTATCTAATGCTAAAGTATCCAATGCTTTTCTCCAGCCTTGTGACGAATCCTCCAACCTCCGGCTAGTCAGCCAGAGCTAGTGCCATGACAGGAACGGCGTCTTCTTGTTGAGTTCATGATGAGCAGCAGCTACTGGTGTTCTGTTGAATGGGCTGCCCTCTCATGTGAACATGGACAGTTGGTTTCCTCTCCACGGCAGGTTGGGTTGCCATCCTGCAGAGGTTGCACGGCAAGGAAATTCAGTAGTCAGGTAGACCCCTCATTGTTGAAAGGCACGGAAAGGAACTACAAAAAGTACATAAACTGTATCATGGGCATTTATATTCGTATTGAACACTAGGTCCCCTTCTTTTCGGCTTACGGATTATGGATTATCGTGGGCACGCTTCCCAAGCTCCTAAAACAGTATGATTTCTCTGAAAGCTTTCTTCATCAGCATTTCTTAGAAATTTCTTTAAATCATGTTTTAACTTTCTAATTCTAATATTTAATTTATTCATTTGTGCCCTCGAATAATTGTCATAAACTCAGTTTCATCCATCATCCATCAGCTATAAAGAAGCGATATCCACAAAATGGCCATAACCTTTGAAATCAAATTTCAGGTCAAGTGCAAAACTGGAATTTCCTTTCAAAGGGTGGAAAGGTCCATGACAAATTTGAGAAAAAGTTCAAAATTGACTGGGAAAAAATATGGGCCTCCAAGGCTCCAAGGGTGCAATAAATGGATTACCTTTTCTTGATGTCTGATGACATGGTTAAGAAAGCTTCCTCGACATTGATGGATTCCTTTGCACTTGTCTCAAGAAAAGAAATCCCTATTGACTCTGCAAAAGCCTGTAATTAAACAATAACATTTAGTCTTACCATATTTAGTCACTAGTCCTGAAGAGCAGAGACTGAAAATGCATTTAGGAAGAAACGTTTCTATAAATATGGTAATCAACTGACTAAAATGAAGCTTTCTATAAACGAAGCAGGTACATACTACATAGTGTTTTTTGGATTTTTTTTTCACAACCATGGAATATGGATGCAATATGTTCCGACAGATAGTCACAGTTAGACAATAACCAGCATGATGGAAACCACATTAAATCTATGACAGACAATCTGTGATAAGTTGATGACAGCAGCAATCAGTGAATATGACATTATTACTGTAGCATGACTGCAGAAATATGCAGTTTGGACTTTGGACTATGGCTAAAGTTGCCTGTGATTTCTCTAAAATTAAATTACCTTGGCCTCTTCTGTATCAACAACCTTACTGTTAACCAAATCACACTTGTTCCCAACTAGAAGCTTGCATACACTGTCACTTGCATACCTATCAATCTCACTCAACCACTGCTTCACATTATTGAAGCTTTCCATGTCAGTCACATCATAAACAATCTGAAAAAATAGTGTAAGAGGTATTAACTCCATGCACGGCAGTCGTATATAATGCAAAAAAGAAGATGGAAGAAACTCAATTCAATAACAACGAAAGTAAATTGTAAACCTATTCAGCCAATCGTAAACCATACATTGGAGAAGAGAAAAAATACACTAAAAAAATTCATATAAGATTATAAAGATCGCATAAACTGCAAAATATCAAGAGGAATTACAATGATTCCATGAGCTCCTCGATAGTAACTGCTTGTTATTGTCCTGAACCGTTCCTGTCCTGCTGTGTCCCACTGAACAAGAAACAAAACATCATTATAACAACTGGAGGCTAAACAAACAATGTTAGATATGTAAAGCAATACATGGCCTAATACATCAAAACTCCCAAACCATATCAACATTAAGACTATAACCTCCAAGTTTTTTTGAACTGTAGGGATAACCTACAATTGTTTGTAGTAAATATATGTACTTGGCAAGCATGTGCAATCTAAGTCTTAATGTGAACTGATGGCATAAATTAGCTCCTTGACAAGTACATTGTCCCAACTCTAAGCTTTTCTTTAGGGCCCCAAATATAAGCTATGTGATCCAAATTATTGCACATAGCTAGATCCTGAAAACCTCTCATATCAACTATACCAGTTCCTCTCCAAAAATGAAGTTGCTGAACAGTTCAGTTCCTCATATTAGGTTAAGGGTAATTGTCAATGCATGCGTGCAGGGTAATTGCTTGTAATAAAGTGCCAGCAAAGACCTCCTCCATTTCATGTCCATTCTCCCTCCAACAATAATAGGAGGAAAATGGCAGTTCAACAACTCAGAAAGCATAAACAAGTTGTTTCATTCAAGATATTCTGCACAGATGGCAAAATTCTTAGATTTCACACCCATCACCATCCTTCAGTCATTGTATTCCTCTAAGACTGCAATTTTGGATTATTGGAACTAGCCCCACTTCTTGAATATGGAGAACAAATAAAACAAAGGGGGTCAGAACTGAAAACACCAACTTATGCCTCAAGTTTTGACAGGACAATGCTAAAGACACTCGCCAAGCATCCTTAATCCATATTAGTGGATTGAGTTCCAAAGTTTCTACAACTGGGCAGTGGCCAAATCCTTCCTTATTACATGAAAAATCATGCATCCTAACGTATTCCCAGGCACCAATTATATTGTCTCAATGAAGAATGAACTTACAATCTGTAGCTTCACTGTCTTCCCATCGAGTTCAATGGTTCGGATTTTCTGAAAAAGTGACACATTTGCGAACAAGTTAGCAAAATTAGATTCAGTTAGATGATCACAACCGCAGAACTTAAATGATCCATCAATAGCAAGAAAAGAGGATAATTTGTACTGACGAAATCAACACCGATGGTACTGATGTAAGTGTCGACGTACGAATCGTCCTGTATGAATCAAAACCAACCGAACTTGTCAGGACGAGAACTTAATCACCGAACTGTGCTGAAACCTTTTCTTTCTGTAGATTAAAAGAAAAAAAAAGGAGATGTATCCGACCGAAAGATGGAAGCTTTCTTACAGCAAATCGGAGGAGGAGGCAGGACTTGCCGACGGAGGAGTCGCCGATGAGGAGCAGCTTGAACAGGTAATCGCTGCATCAGAAAACGCAAAAACCATTGGTCACAATCACAACAAAGGGAAAAACTGGAGACGACGGCGGCGAGTCGGGGACACTTACTACTCGATGCTCATGGCGTCCCCTTGGTTGGTTGGGTCTCGACGTATTTGGAGGACGAAACACTAACTGAAAAGGCGATGTTTTTAGAGGAGGGAGCGCAACGCAAAGGGGAGACAGGTGGGAGAAGGATCACAAGAAGAAGGCAACGCAAGGAAACTAACGAAGCAAAGCGAATAAAAAGGGTGCTCCTTTTCTTGGTGCGGTCGCATCTGTTTTATCAAGCCATGAAGTCATGAACCCAGTCAGGAACTCGGAACTCATAAGTGGGTTCGGTTTGCCGGCTAAAAAGGAATTTTTAAGAATGCAAAGGACTGCCAACTTTTCATTGACAGGTGACTTGCAACATTTTTACTGGGAATTTGTATGATATCTTATTGATATACATTGCAATATTTGTATAAATAGTGCAAACTGCAAAGTGGTATGGTTGTGGTAGGTCATCTTTTCTTTATTTTACCACCAAAGATGCATTAGCTAAAGATTGTACTGCTAGTTAAAGCTTGACATATATAAAGGTTCTATATTTTTCATTTTTTTCCTTAAAAAAACTCATCTTTCTCTCCTAAAAAAGAAAAGGAAAAAAACTCGATGTTTGCCATGGATTGCAATTTCCTATCCACATTTCGGCCATTGAAGCAGGGCGGCCATAGCCCAGTGAGTGAGGTGAGGTGAGGGCTAAATGGGCCAATGGAATGAACGGCAACTCCCACTGTGGCGTCAAGCGAATTTTTACTGTTACTAATTTAATTTTTTTTAATTTACAAAACTAATTTTTGATTTGAACTTTTACAGAAGTAGCCTCTTGCCGCCGTGGGCCATGGCGGTATTTAAAAACCGCCATGGCCTAGGACGGCGAATGGCATCCCCGTCAGGCGCGGCTAACGGCGCCAGCCGCCGTTAGCCCGGGGGAGGCCACGTGGCCTTGCCGCCCTGGGGGACAGCGGCGAATGCCTGCATTCGCCGCCGTCCCCCAGGGCGGCGAATGCATAGGACCGTCCGCACAGCGATCGGACGGTCCGAATCCTCCAAATGCTAATTTTTAACCCCAAAATTATTGAAAATTTATTTGTCAAAATTAAATTCTTAAATTCTATTTATTGTGCCATTGTATTTATTGGGTCGATGTTTAAAAAAAACCAAAAATCATAGATTGTTCACGTCGTGAAAAGAACTTGTCAAACTGAGGGTATTTTCGGATTGCTCCTCGCATTCCACTCCTCGTATGTCTGGATCGGCACTCGCAATCCACTCCTCCCCGTCTTTCGCCTACACGCCTCACAAAATTTAGTTTTAATCGTGGTTTAGGGTATGTTTTTTAAAGTTTTTTTTTATAATCCGACGATGGTGGGCGTTGGTTTGTAAAATCGTACTGATCATTTTTTTCAAGTTTATTTTCGATAAAACTTAATTAATGATATGGTAATAGGCCGGTCCGTTTTACGTGAGGGGCTTAGGACCCCAGGCGAACGGAATGTTAGGGTCTATGAATTTTTTTTCCCAAATTTTTGCGCAATATACGTACTGAATGATTTTTAATTCGACATTGGAAGACGATATATTCTATTATTCGTCATCCACTCGGTCGATACTTAACGCAATGCACGTATAATAGCATAGTGATATTAGCTAGATGCGAGCCGTTCGCATTGCGGCATGATGAATGCGACACCCATAGTACGAAATACAACAAGGGAGACTACATTGTTAGCAGTACAATATATCTGAAGGATGGGATCGAGTCTACAGGGGGTGAATATGGACATGACAAATTTAAATAAGTAATGCGAGACGTCTAAATAAATAAATACAACAATAGCCCCTAGGTCATACGCCTCCTCGTCCTCCTAGGCTGCGCTCGCACGTGCCCGCGCGAGTACGTCAGGCGGTCCGCCGGTACCCCACGGGTGGCTCGGATCGCCTGAGCAGCAGGAGAAGCACCGGCGTCGTGCGGCTGTGTACGGTGCACCTCTGAGCTGTGACGACCCGATCACGTCCTGCTCCGGAAGGAGGTCGTCCTGGATAGAGATCCAAGCAGAGGTGCTCGGGGCAGATCCCCGCCCAGTGTCCCCCAGGTGGTGGTGAGATCCGCCGCGTGGGTCTGGTAAAAAAAAGCTCGCGTCAGCCGCATAAAAAGTGCAGTTAGTTATGGAGAATAGGTTCAATCCTGACGTACCTGACAATCCTCGCCCGATCGTGGAGGCTGCCGACCTCGATCCTCCGGCGGTACCAGAAGGACCTGCTCCCCACGACGTACTGGCCCCTGCAGAACCCGCCGCTCCTGCCGATGTCCCTTCACCATGGGGACCTCGCATATGTATCTGCATCGGTGGGACTGCATCGGAACGGCGACAAGTCAGAGCACGGACGACCGAGCGCATCGTGTTGCACATCCGGTCGAACGTGATCGTCTGCTCCTGCTGCGTGAGAGGGATGCCAGCCTGTAGGCGCTGCCGCAGTAGGTCCAGCTCTGTGTGGACTTGCCTAGCATCGTCCGCCTGTTTAGCAGGACATGCGTGGTTAGTTGCGCGTGATAGCTACCGTTGAAAATAGTATGAAAACCATTGACTCACCGCGCGGAAGTAGTCCTGGTCGCGGTGTGTCGGGTATGCGTCTCGCACCCCCGCGACGTGCGCCTGTGAAGCCTCGGGAGTGTACGTCACCCGTAGTCTGGTACGGGCCTGGTACCAGGAAAGGTACTGCTCGTACCTGGCGGCTGTGTAGGGGTGCAGCTCCGTGATGACGTCCTCCGTGGCTATGAGCCAGTCGTTGATGTAGTCGACGACGGTGGGTCTCCACAGCCTACCGGCGGCCTGGCCACGCCGATTTAACCTGCAGAGCACAACCGGTGACACAATGCATAATAATATGGAATATTCATTTCCACATATACCTGTGAACGTGTTGCGGTACGCCCCTGTGTTGTTGATTGCCGAAGGTCTGTCGCATACCGAATTGCCGCATCACACTCTGCGGGCAGTGCGGCTCGACAGAAATGTCGAACAGCATCGGCGTCATCATCAGCCAGTACGCCTGGTCCCTAGTGCAGAGGGACGACAGCCCGTGCGGCGCACGCGCGTGCCTCGCCTCGGCGCTGCATGGCTCCCAGACAACGTCGTCGTCCGTGATCCTGTCGAACTCCATGACGAAGTCTGGGTACGACTTCTGCGTCTGCACGTGAGCGTACCGACGCTACAAACAGGAAAAGAGTTCTCGTTAGTCCAAGTAACATAAAAAACCGAGACGGTTCTAACACCGAACATACCTCACGACGACACCACACCGTCCCCATCGTCGGATAGTCCTCCGGTGGGACACCCACGTACAGGCTCGCCTCGTACGGACTGTGGTCCACAACGGGGCGGCCGATCGCGAACCGCTCTGCCGCCCAGAGCTGTAGGAGGAGTGGACAACCCGTGAAGACCGCTTCTGGCTCGGTCTTCCTGCAGCCGTCGCACAGACCCCTGTACGTGGCGGCAAGGACTGCCGATCCCCAACTGTATTGGGGAACAGCACCGTCCTCGATGCGCCTGATAATTGACTTGGGCTCGAACCGGAGGTTCTCCACAACAGCATAATACAGCTCTGAAGCGATGAATGCAGATGATATGTTCCTGTGGTACTTCTGAACACCCGGAAGATGGCAGTTGTGCTCCGTCACGATTGACACGGACCAACAGTCGTCATATTTCTTCCTGGATGCGTACATCCTCCATGGACATCCATCGCTTGAATTTGCACATTTCACTTCGTACACTGATCTGGTGGACTTTGATACCCAGAACTCCCTCGCAAGTGACACGGCCCACATCTTCACAGCCTCTGTCAACTGTGTTTTTTCGGCGTATCTAGCGCCTTGCACCACTTCATTTTGTCGATACTCCCATGCGACGGTGTGCCCCTCTGAGACAACGAGTCCGGAGAAGTCCTCGTTGTCCCATTCTGCCGGGTATACATCGTCCTCCGAAGAATCATCATCCTCCATATGCTCAGGTTCTGAGTCTTCAATTTCCATCTCCTGTACTAGACTTGGGTGTCTCTCCCATTCATCTGCAAATCCCCCCGGTCCCATGTCTTCTTGGCCTCCTTCCCTCCGGCACCCTCGTCTTCTGCCTCATTTTGGTCCCCTGTTTCATCGGGCCCTTCCGCTGTACTCGGACCAGCCTGATCAATGCTGACCACGTCATGCACTACTACTAGGATGCTCGGTGCCCATCCTCGCTGCAGTGCACTCTCCACAAAAAATACCCAGCTGGCCGTCGAATCTACTGGCATCAATTCCCACCAAAAACCTTCCACAGCCCAGCTAACCAGTGCGTACACCGTAATTGCATTTACTTGAGGATCTACTCCGAATCCCCTCATTAACCAATTATAAACTCCAGGAAAACTTCTCTCAGCTGGAGCTATAATTCCCTTTTGTGCTACGTTGAACTCCGATAAATCTACTCCATATTGTCCTTCTCTGACATTTCCTTCACCGTGGTATATCGCGAATACAACTCTATTTGCCATTTCTGTTCACAAAAAAGATTTTATTAATCTGTACTAATCAATATTCGTTCCATAAAAAGGCCATACGTATGAGTCAAACCATTACCGTTTCTATATTTTACAAACTAACCCAGCGGCGCTAATAAAGTTATACGCTAGGTTTATCTAACATGTCAAAATAACGTATACCAACGATGGCCATGGCGGAGCATATTTATTTCTAAAATATCTACAATTTACTACCTGTCCGCTATGTTCTTCTAGTACGGTCAAATAAATTTAACACTAACGATGGTTATGCCAAACCGCTAATATTTTCATACTATGTCAGGTATTACACTACGCGTCTAGTACTAATTAATACTTATCTAAAAAATTGACTACATAACAGAGGGAGAGCAAAAAAAATACCTGGATTCGGCTGAAAAATCTGCGAGGGCTTCGCCGCTGTACTACTCCTCCTTTCCCTCAGCTCTATTGGACGAACGCTGGAGGCGGAAGGAAGAAATAACACGCCGGCGAGTGCGTGAATGGATTTTATACGGGAGGGCTAAAAACCGCCGTCCCCGAGGGCGGCGATTGGCCTATAAACCACCTTGGGGGACGGCGGCGAATGTAATTTTGCATTCGGCCCCCTGGGGGCATTCGCCGCCGTCCCCTAGGGCGGCAAGGCCACGTGGCCCCCCAGGGCTAACGGCGGCGCCTGACGAGGATGCCATTCGCCGCCCTGGGCCACGGTGGTTTTTAAATACCGCCGTGGCCCACGACGGCAAGAGGCTATTTCTGCAATTGACCCAAATCAAAAATTAATTTTGTAAATTAAAAAAAAATTAAATTAGTAACAGTAAAAATTCGCATCAAGCACAATTGACGGCACAGAAAATTGACAATACACACTCTATTAGTTGGGCTTTGATAAAAGAGCATTTGTACTATCTTTGAGGAGGTACTACCAAATACTAGGAGATACCATTTACATCCTATCGTTGATTTTCAAGGGATACGATGGGCACCACTATTTCAGTTGATCCATCGAGAAGCCCAAAGCCTGAGACAAGGACAAGCCTATCTCCTCGCCCTGTTTACCTCGTCCTTTTTCCTCCTCGAAATTCATCGCCGTGCCCGACGCGCATGCCGAGTCATGCAAACGAAATCGACATAATTCACCAAGCAGCTAGCAGCGGCAACCCATCAACCTCCTCTATGAGCCAAGCAGCTGGGGGAACGCTAGTTTATCATGCAGATCGGAGCGTGGCGCCGAACAACATGAGGAAGAGGCAGCGCCCCGCCACCGAAGCCATCGCGATTTGATGGCAACTTGTCTTCTCGCGAGGGTGGGGAAAAAAAATTCAGAGTGGGGTCCAGAGAATCAAACAAAAGACCACACACAAATCTGGACTAACAATTTATAGCTAAGCTACGTCTAAAAGCTATATGTAATGCATAGTGGCAAGGGAATTTTAACGAAAAGCTCAAATTTTCAAAAGTTAAACAGGTTTCGTGAAGCCATTGGCCTAATTTATGCATACATCTGCTACAAAATTTAACAGAGCCTGAGGGCCATCCCTATTGGAAAAATCTGAATGAAAGAAACACAACGTCTTAAGTTCTTGATAAATCCATTACGGCTATCCAGAAAGGAGGGGATTGAGCATTGCGGCCTCAGCGGGGTTGTGGATCTGATTACCTGCTCCGGGCGGCGCTAGAGAGCACAGAGTGGGAGGTGGCGCCATAGGGGGAGGAGCGGGAGGCACCATGGAGAGGGAAGCGGCAATAGCGTTTGTTCGTTGGATCGATTTACCAGGCCAGCCCACACAAGGCTAATGCAAAAATACAATCATGCCCTTCAGACAGCTGGTACTGGGTGGGATTAAGCACCGGTACCCAATATTCTTGGCCGTTCGATGAAGCTTGATCAACGGGTTTGATTTGGTACCACCTCTCCCTTAAGGATGGTAAAATTTCTCTAAAAGAGCATTTTTACAGTTGATAAAATGCCACCTATTTTGTTGCCCGTTCTGTAATTTGCCACTTCGAGGGGGTTTAATCCAATTATAATTTCTTTTCTTCTTTTTTTTTTTCTTATGTTAGATACTTGTAGCTGGATCATTTACCCTTAAGTTATAAGCCGCAGTCAAATTTTGAATTTTAAAATTTAATATTAGAGTTGATTTTAGGATTTTTTTTATCATATTTTGTTTTCAGCATTTACTTTTAAATCATTAAGGATATATATATATATATAAATTTTATCCGTAAATTATTTTTTTCACTGATAAGTGCTTTTAATCAGCATAAGCGAGACAATAGCTGTGCAAATGGGCCGTATCCTATCGGGCCGGTCCGAGCCCGATGCTACAATAACTATGCTTGGGCTAGCCCGGTACGAGTGATCATGAGCCGTGCCAACATGGCCCGCAGACTGTAGCAGGCTGGCACGGGCACGGCCCGGCATGGCTAGCCCGCTACTATAATCACTATAGTGATACTACAGTACTCACTCCAGTGTGCACGAGGGGAGAGACGACCGTTGCAGTGTCGCTACAGTGTCGCTACAGCGAGGGAAGGTCGGAGTGGACCGGGCCGTACCGGCACGACATGGCCCACGACCTTGGCGTGCCATACCTGGGCCGAGGGAGAGGCATGTGGGCCGGCACGGCATAGCCCATTACAGGTACCGTATCTAAATGGGTCGTGGCGTAGCGGGCGTGCCGGTCCGCCTGTTTACACATATATATATAAGCGAGACTAATGAAAAAAAGACCAAAATATCCCTGGCTACTCTTACAGATCCGCCGCCGCGTCTGCGACGGGACGACCACCACCGGACGCCTGTTGAGGCTGCCTGCCACCGAGGCTCGGCCCTGCTTCTCCCTGCTGGCCGCCGTCGCCAGCTCGCGGTGCAGATCGGGTGGAGGGAGGAGCGCGGGGAGTCCAGGCGCGGCGGCCTCGTCGGCTTCTCACAGAGGAGGCAGCGAAATCAATTGCAACACAAAGGGTGGCAGTGACAATTTTGTCCTTGACGGCATGGAGGCCGTCGCCTTCCGTTTGGGCCAGCGCGTGCACGCCGCCGGCGACCCCGCCCGCATCGGCACCGTGCGCTACCTGGGCCCCGTCGAAGGCCACTCCGGAGACTGGGTGGGCGTCGACTGGGACGCCGGCGCTGGCGGCCGCCATGACGGATCGCTCGCCGGCCGCCGCTACTTCGTCGCCGCTGGGGAACGCTCCGCCTCCTTCGCGCGCCCCACCGCGCTCAGCTCCGGGATCACGCTCCCCGACGCGCTCCGCATCCGTTACTGTGTCGACAACTTCACCAAGGAGGAACAAGGTCCGCCTTCCAAATCCAAATCTTGCTGCTCCTCGTTCCACCAACTCGCTTCTTTAATTTTTTTGGTTCATTTCACTTATTAATTTATTGCTAAAATTCCTCCTCGCAGATTCTATAGTATCAGGTGGCTTTGATTATTTTCTAGCTGTCATGCATTGTAGATTAGCACTGCAGAATTGACCACATAAAAACACTTTTGGCTTGCATCATGCAACTTACTAGTTCTTGCATTTCGACAGTTGCTCATCACTTGAGCATGTATTGGGACACCTCATGTTAAAATTTTAGATAATCATGTGCTATTGGTGGGTTGACGTAAGATTCCAACTACTATTTTTCCCCTTTTTCAAGTGCAGAATGATTTTCCGTTGCTTGTAAAAGCAATATGCATGCATCTTTGTACATTTATAATGATGCCCGATATAACCAATTTGTTGTGTCCAGATGAAATGTATGTCTTCTCAACAAGTCAGAAGCGTGTCTCGGTGGAATTGGTCGGCAAGAACAAAGTGCAGGAAAAGCTGAAAAACCTCAATGAGCTGACCAGTGCATCTGTGTCCTACATGGGAGTAAGCTCAATTGGGCCACGTGATGAACTAAAGAATTTGGTTCCAAGTACTTACTGTCCTTTATCCTTAAATTATCTTTTCTATTTGATTGTTTTGCAAACCCAGCCATACCTGTCAAGCTTCCTAATCTTATATCTTGATAGTTACCTTCCTTAGAGGAAACACAATGTATATATCTTGTTTGGTTCACTGGAGGCTCTGCATCTAAAGAATTGAGCTCAGTGCATATTTTGGCATGGGAAAGGAGATAACGGAATATACTTATAGTTTGTTAACAATATAAAAAAAAGAAAACAAGCTAAATTACTTTGTGTTTGTGCCACTTTTTATTCTACTGTAAATTTACGACTCAATGTACTGGCAGACTGTAATAATGTCGGCATCTAGAATAACTGAGTTGAAATACCTTTTAGCTGCATTTTTTATTAAGGTCTCTGTTAGCAAACTAAATATGGATTCACCCCACAGCTGGCCTCGTTTCAACAAGGATATACTCATATTTCCTGTCAAGATGACATCACGTACTGACTTACCTCTAGCATCTAGGTTCTGGGTTAAGAATAGGAACTGGCCCTTAGAATCTAATTCAGTTGTATCACCATTACATTATCTGTTTGAAAATAGAATTGATTCTCTTAGACCGTTAGGAGGCGCTAAGCATTGGAGGGATGATTTTACTTGTAATTATTCATTAGAAATTTGCTAGCTAGACTGTCCTGCATACTTGGCCTATGTTTATCCTGCGTTCTGATAAGTACTGACAATAGTTTTGCTTGTTTCAGATCTTAGACAGCTTGATTTAACCGGAAATCTTCTCTCTCAGTGGCAAGTACGCACCTCCAGAGATCAAAATTATGGTTTTCATGATTTTCAATTGGTGTGGATATAAGATACACAAGTTCATAAATTGAAACATGCACAGAAAAGGCTATATGCTCTATTCTTACTTCATTAGAATGGTGTCACGGTGTGCTGTTGAGCTTCATTACTCATAAGCTTGGGATTTATTCAAATTTATGTTTTTTAAGTACTGTCTAATACTTGTGGTATGTCCGTGTATTGGATTGTTAGTACTATCATGTGCGTTTGTAAGCTATGTAATCATCACCAATCATCTTATCTTTTTCACCTCAGTTGAAAGAACATTTAGGATCTTTTACTCAGTTGACAGTACATGGTGTATGACTTACTTGATACCTTGGCCTTTCAATGGCTTTTATCATGTTTTCTCACAGTTAATGTTAATGCTATGCTTCTTTTTGCATTTGGCTGAAGAGTTTTGTTCTCTCGCAGGATATCTTCTCCCTATGTGAAGCTCTGGCATCACTGGAAGTTCTTGATTTGACAAACAATACCATGGATAATGACTTTACTGAAAGTTCATCTGTCAAGAATATCTGTGTTTTGGTTCTCAACTACTGTGGCGTAACATGGGAACTGGTATAACCCTTGGCTGACACAATGAAGCTTCTGTTTCGTGATGCCAATGACAGTATAAGTTGATATTGACTTATGTGGAACAGGTTGAAAAGATTAAAGTTTCATTTTCATGTCTCAGTGAACTTCATCTAATGATGAACAGGATAAAGAAAATCATGGTTAGCATCTCTTCTTATACATTTCTTGCCATGTGTTTTATGTTTATTGCTTTATTTACTGTTATGTTATTCATCCAAAATAAAACAGATTCTACATTCTATTTGAATAGGTAGTCATTTTCAAATCTTGCAGTGCAAGGTTTTCCTTCTTCAACTTTGTGTACATTAAGAAACAGATTTGAAGAACTAAATATTATTTGTCCGCTTATCTAGAGTCCAGTTGGAAATATTGTTCAAGGTTTCGATACACTGCGACTCTTAAATTTAGAAGACAATCACATTGATTCATGGGATGAAATTGTGAAACTATCTTACTTAAGAAGGTACATATGTAATCAGTGAAGCTTTTATCTTAAGTGAATGCTACTTCTGCATTTCATTTGAGAACTGTAGATATTGATGTTTTTCCTTCTTTTTTTTGGGCAGCTTGGAACAACTCCATTTGAACAAGAACATGATAAAACATGTAACATATCCATCTAATCCTCCTTCACCAGGATCTCTTGGCGATGCAGCTGTCATGCCTTTCCAAAAATTACGTGTTCTTCTCTTAGGTATATTTTGTGTTCTGGCTTCCCTTATCAATTCCTTAACAAAAAATTATGAATCTATGATACTATTTGGGAAAATTGCTCGTGTACCACGAAATGTTTTCCATAATATTTTCTTTTTAAGAACTGCCTTCAATTCAAGTAAGTTCAAAATGACTTGCTAATGATCACTTTCAACTGCCTCAGGATCTAACCAAATAGATGAGTTCCTTTCTGTGGATTCACTTAACCTCTTTCCGAGTTTAATGGTAAGCAAGTTTCTTTCTAATGGTTTGTGTTTATTATTCTGGATTCTGGAATTGAGTATTGATGTTCATTTTCTAAGAGGTTTGAACAGTTAGAATTGCAAGTTTTTGATACACTGGGACTCTTAAATTTACAAGAATGTCATGATGTCCAGCATACGGTATTTTTGTAGCTACGGTTTAGCATGCCAATATTAATACCTACTTTTCTAAAGGATGTCAGGCTTTCTGATAATCCTATAGCTGACCCTGCCAAGGGTGGTGTGCCTCGATTTGTGCTTATCGCTCGACTAGGAAAAGTTAAAATACTGAATGGCAGTGAGGTATGTTTAGTCCCTGGGTGTTTCTTTATCTTGAATGTTGTAAAAAATATATGTTACTTCATCTTTCTTTTCCATATCCAGGTAAGCCCACGTGAGCGAAGGGAAGCAGAGATACGGTTAGTTAATCCCTTCTGTAAATTATTTCCTTCTTTAATGATGTATAGGGCCTCTGTTTATGGCTAGCCATCCTTTATTTACATGTATTTTTATCCATGCCAACTGTGAATTTTTCTTCTGGTTTTCTAGAAAGTGTTTCACTTATATATATTTTATATATGCTTGCTTTTCTCGAAGGAATATTGTAATTCCAATGTCTGATACTCTCTATGCAAAAATATAGATACGTTCGCCTTGTTATGGGAAAGGCGGAATCATATGATCCTGAGGAGATCAAACAGATGCACCCTAGGTAAGGCTGTGCAATTTCCCTTCTTTAATTTTTGACGCACATATCAGGATATAACCCATGGATTTGTCACCACATACAAAGGGCGCATTTATTTACTCAAATGATTTCACATGAGTCTTGACCTCACTAACTACAATAGCTCTAGCTAGTCAATTCCAGCATATAGGATTATAAGATTGAGAAGAAAATCTTAGTTATACCTGTTATTCAACAATTAGGATTGTATGCTACAATTGTTCACATGTGCTTTGCCAATTTGTATGAGATATTGCCTGGTTTCATTTGCTAATTTTAACTTACCTGGGAGGCTGGGACAGATACCTGATAGTGATGCACCAACTATTAATTCATTATGATTAGGCCATAACGCATTGCCAATGCAGATTTGCTGAGCTAAAGGCCTTTCATGGTATTGAGGATGAGAAGCCGATTTCAAGGACTTCCGGCCCTCAAAAAATGGCTTCTGGGCTTATAAGTAATATTGTTGAACTATAATTAAGGCAAGAGTGTTCTATGGTCTGTATGTGAAGAAGTGAGATTTTTTTTCTCTCCCTTGCAAGTAGGTATCACCTTGAAATGCGTAGGGCCATCTATGGGTGAGAAGCAGCCATTGACAAAAAAGCTGCCTCCTGCTACTACTGTAAGTACTTGTTGGGCACTAGTTAGCTATCCTTTTTCGGTCGGTTATGCTTAGCTTTCATATGCGAGATATTAGTTGCAACTTGCTACGATGATAGAACATGGTTTCCTGTTTTGCTACCATGTCTGAAACTGCCTATGATTGCGTGTTATAGGTTGGAAAGTTAAAATCTTTGTGCGAGAGCTTCTTTAAACTGAAGGACATTAAACTGAGATTGTATCTCGAGGAAGAGGTATGGAATTATTAGTGCTGTATATGATCATTTCTCATGTATGAAAATGTATTCAAGGAAAAAGAGGCAGCAAGGTAAGGTAAAATACTTGCATGTTGGAAGAGATGGGGACTGATGGAGGCAATGGTTTCATTTTGACAGGGGTGCCCTCTGCCGCAATTCCTCGAGGAAGACACGGCTTCTCTAATGGAGCTCGGGATCGGCACGGGATCAACCATTGTCGTGGACGAAGAAAGCTAGTCTAGTCTAGTCTGCGGCATTTGCTGACATTGTTGTGTGCGCTTTAATTTAATTTCTCTGAGCAAATGTGGTGAATTGGTTTGTTGAGCTGGAGAAAACAAAGCCCCTGCAACATCATGCATATGCGGCTTAACGCCATCAAATGTGTGCATGTACGTATGTTACTCTTGACCACATTATGAGTCATGACAGACAAGTAATCTTGCTGTTTACCTTTTAAGCAAAAAAAAAATGTTGGTGCGTATATAATAATGTTTCTTGCTTGCACATAGGTATAGGTATATATGTCTTACATACTAGATGAATACACGTGTTACAAGGAAGTGTTGAATATGTTTTTCTCCATTTTGAGGTGTCGAATATTTAGCAACTTTATGGTCCCACGTGTAATTTTATGGATGATTGTAGATTCACCGTTTACCATCAATGGTAATCCTTGAGTATTTTAAAAGAAGCATAGTTATACATGTATCCTGCTTGATCGATGTATGTTCCCAAGACTCTGCCGCGTCGCGTCGCTCTCCGTCCAGCGATGACGAATTCGTTAAATCCATGTAGATTAATAACCAAATATATGTACCAATGGAAGGACATTTCTGCCAGATTTGTAACACTAATTTAATACTAAATTTTTAATATCCAAAAACTACTCTTGATAGGGGTTAATATGTAAAAGTGCCTTTCAATTCCCAAGAGAGTCCCCATCGATTCCATTTCCCACCTCACCTCTTGAATCTTGATTTGAGGGACAGATTCAGACACGAACTCCTCTCAATCAGTTGGTCGGTTGATTCTTTCTACTCAGATCTTGCCAGTTGCCATCAATTTCGTCAACCCCAACTTTCCAAGCTTTTTTGCGCAAGCAATCCAAACCCAAAGGTGTGGAGCCTTTCTTCCGATTTGAGCCACCCACTCTGCTCGTCCCCGCCCCCAATCGAATCCCTCCTTCGCCTCCCCTGCAAGTTGGGTTGGATAGTCTTCTTCCCCGTTTCTTAGATTGTTTCATGCTGCAAGGCCAGCCATTTCTTGGCTCCGCAGGATTTGATCCTACAAAGTTGCAGGGTTGCTGGTTTCTTGGTGCCGGCAACAGATAGGCTCCTGCGTTTTGCTGGATTCTTCTTTTCCTTGGAAAGTTTGCCAAGAAAAATGTCGTTTTTCACGAGGATTGGCGTTTGGCCATGGATACAGAACAAGGTCGTCGATCCCCTGATGCAAGTAATCAGAAGGTAGGTTTCCCCTTTCTCATCCGATGTTACATCTTGTGCTAGATCTGTTCGACTTCTTCGCAAAATGGTTGACCAATTGTTTCATTTATTGTTAAGTTTATGGAGCAGCTAATGCCCCCCCTTGTATCTTTTGGTTGCACAACGGCTGAATTTTTTATTTAGTGCCTAATCAGCTTCAGTTTGTCCAAACTGGGGTTGCTGACAACCTTATTGCAATGTTGTGCAGGGGAGCAGAGCCAAAGCAATTGGCCTTCTCTGCTGCTCTTGGTGTGACCCTTGGTCTCTTTCCGATATGCGGTAAGGAGCCTCTCAAGCCACAAGCATATCTTCATTTTACCAAATTCTTCTCATAGAACTAAACAAAAGAAAGACCCAATCTAACTGAGTTAAGCGCCTATAGATAGTCAAGGAGGTTATCATTCGATACACACTACCCATTTAGGTTCGGTAGTTTTACTGTAGCATGCTAAACAATGATTTCCTGCTCCATGGTCTTGAAGAAATAGCACAAAATCCTTTTGATGAATTACACATACATGTAGGTATATTGTATTTGTCATGAAATTTGAGGCTCAGTGCTGGTGCGATGGTAATAGTGTTCTGGTACTTGAACGTGGCATTAAACCCTCCATATCAACTAAAGAAAATAGTTCAAGACAGTACAAAAATGCAAGTAAAAGCTTAGGTTCTAACTAATGAGTCAGACCATGGCTTTTCTACTACTCAATGGTTCCAATAGAAAATACTCATTCTCGAAAGATTGATTCTGGCTGCTATCTTAGAAATTTGGAGGGCCCATTATGTTCTCAAGCACTTGTAAGTATGCTGTGGAGTAACTACTGAGTTAAAAAATTTCACAACATTTCCATGGCGATGATGCTTAATCATGTCTGTGTATATCTTGCAAGTGAAACTATCAGCACTTTTCACTGTGTAACTTGTAAGCGTTGTGCCTTCTGGACTACTGGTGAAGTGGCAATCGTGTCATATATTCCTCAAAACAATGTGATGTATCTTTGAGTTTTCATGATTGCAGGGACCACTGTTATTCTTTGTGGAGTTGCAATAGCAATGTTGGGAAGTCGCTGCAATGCTGTTACTGTCATGGTTCTGAATTTCGTCGTTACTCCTCTTGAGCTAAGGTAAACTTGTATTAAATTATTGAGAAGCCACTTTCCTGTTCTCCTATCTGTTTGCATGGTCTCTTATATGTACACCAAACTTTGTTTGTAACGGTATTTTGGTGTACTGTATCATGAAACAGTCTTAGATGATTGATCTTCTATGTCAAGCTTTGCTCTATGATATGATAGGCCATGGGCTATCTGATTTCTTTAGAGTTTGTGTAGCCTGAGTTTCCCTGTTTGGTACTCTTGCTTACAGTTTGTACATTTACATATTATAGTCATCACGTGCATACACCCCCAAATCCATTTTTTATGTGATTATTAGCAAATAAATGGCTGCTGTAAATGCATTCGATGTCTTCTATATGAATATTTGCATACGGTACAATTCATCTATGTATCCATGAACTGCTTTAATTCGGATCTTTGGCTTTGCACTTGCATTTATATCATTATATGTATGTTTTGGCTGTATAGGGTATGTTTATGATCCATAACATTTGAATCGATGTACATGACCACTGCTGGTGAACTTGTAACTGTACCAGATTTATCCCTTGGTTTCCATGTGTTTGACTTTGCTAATTCATTACTGATTATGTTTTGTTCAGCTTGATTGTCCCTTTCTTGCGTTTCGGAGAAGTAATCACAGGCAGCGGGCACTTCCCTTTGACGTCAGATGCATTCAAGAAGGTTATCACCGGCCAGGCCTCAAAGGATGTGATGCTCAGCATTGTGCACGCGGTTAGTAAACAGCTTCATCCATTATCCATCTAGCTCATGATATGACCATTGCTTTGCCTTTGAGAAAACACTGACATGAATACTACTGCCGATGCGGATCACAGATGCTAGGCTGGCTGATCGCTGCACCATTCGTGCTGGGTATGCTGTACATGGTTTTCATCCCTTGTTTCAAGCTTCTGGTCGACAGGTTTGGCGGCATTCCATCGAGCCCAAGGACACCTATCAAATTAGTGTAGCCATAATGTGGTTCTTTCCCTGCTGAGCGTAATACAACGCTTCTGAAGCTGTATATGTCAATTATTTGTGATGTCCTCAGATTGAGATTGGTCCCTGCAACATTTTGCTGTGCCATCCTGGACGCCTGTGAATAAAATCGATCTTCAGAGGCATATATAAATCAGCTTATGGCACTTAGGCGTCTGCCTGGGTTATATTTCTGAATGTGAGTCAAAACTGAAACCTTCTCGACAGCCTGGTTTAGTATTTCGCTCGACAGCCATGGTACCAGATGATGAGCATCCATTTGCTAATGTGCCTCTAATTGTGGATTTGTGATTCATGACAAGCAATTCAAAATGCTTCTTAGGAAGTATGCAACATAGTAATGTGATTCTTGCGAGACCTTTCTTGTCAGTTTGTCACGTACATTACCTGTCTTCAGATTATATCTCAACTGATGATCACAGAAAGCCTATGGGCTATGGCAAAATCTCATGGCCGAATTCATTTAGCTATGTTAAGCTGTGCGATTCTCACAATGAAGGGGGAGATCGTGTTTATGATTTATATCGGCATTGCTTTGCTCAACCTGTAGCTGTGTGATCAACGCAAACGAACAACGTAGCGATTAGCGTACATTAACGCACCCTTCGTAAAAAAACAACTTATGTCTAGATTCATAGCTAGAAGTTAATTCTTTTTGAGACAGGAGTAATATTAACGTTCATGTCAACAGGAGACCGAGCTCACATATGCAAGAGATGCACATTCGTCAAAATGATTGTTCACGCAGACAATGGTATTATTGTCTACAAACTTTTGCTTGTTCATGCCAATTTCGTCAACCGCATATAGTCTATGGATACAGTCACTGTAACCACCAGATATGTAACTATTACAAACATTCAGGGTGTTCAAATCTTGTTGTAAGGTTACCCACAATGATACGTGGTCCTACACAAAATACTGTATATAACATTAAAATTGTTTGGATTCATCTGTGTATTATACCGTCGTTCGATCAACCCGTTTTGCAAAGGAGGGTCACGTCTTGAGCTGCTTCACTGACTCGTCAACTTATGGAATTTAGATGCACACCAGAACAATCCATATTAGTCCCAGGTCTCATAGAAACTCAAACTCTACATGCTTGCCTCCAAATTCTCCTACAAATGTAAACAAGCAGGATCAGAAGATATCTCACAATTGTAAGAGATGCTACATACTGCATGGTTCGGTTTTTCAGTATTGGGCCCAACCGAGAACCTTGTACGGCAGAAACCAGCACAATTTCTAGAGAAGTCCTAACGGTCCTTTTTTTAGGTTCACTTTCTCTATGTATTTTAGGTAGTACGTATATACGTTGCCAACTTAATTGATCCGAATAGTGAAAACTTAAACAACATGGCTCAGGATCATCTGGTTTCAAACAGAATGATCTAAATGCTAATTTTCTCCTTGAGATAGACTGAAAAATCGTGAAGTTTCTCCATAAAAGCCTTATCTTAAGGAAGGTTTGAAGATTATTCGTTTTAATTAGGGCTGGGCTCTTCTACAAAATGACATGTGGACAAGCAACCACAATCAGTGTTCACAAAATGCCCACAGTGTTCGTAAAAATATCAAGATAACAAAAGTATCCTCTTCTCTTAAAATTATTAGCAAGTAGCCATTCAACACATAGATCTAAATGGAAAGCACATACCATTGACATAGATCTGAAGTCATCAGAGAACCAATCTTGATTGGTTGATTCTAAATTTCTTCCCTTCTGGGCACGGCGCATATTTTCCTTTTCTCCGTAAAAATAAAAATCATCCAGAATTGACGTTCCCTGGTGATAAGCCTTGAAAATCTTTAACATTTCCAGACCCTGGGGCAGCCCAATCTACACAGGACACAAAAGGTTGCTAGATAAAAATATATCAACAATACAAATGGATTATAAAAAATCAAGGCATGGAATTACAAAAAACACACAAGTCAAGAACAGCATTTGACATCATGTAGAATATTCATAATCTGACAGTGAAACCTTTCTTCAGAGGAGGACTAGACATAAAACCTGGCAACGTGATATAGGCACCTAATTTTTAGAATAGTTAAGTATCCATTTCATTTTCGAAGATATGCAATACCTTTTAGTTTCTATGTTCTCGACTGTACCAATAAAAAAGAGAGTACTCCATTTCTAACTGAAAGAACCCTTTCAAAAAAAATGTCTCAGAACAAAGCGACAAGCACGGTACCTCCTGAGTGTCCCTGCTAAAAGTAACTACTTTGCCTTCATTATTTTCAAGAGTTATATGTTTGAAGAACCGATTTGGAATGTCCTTTATAATGTGCCACATTACAGGGAAAAAGCCATTCCATTTATCCTGCTGCCAAAAGTCCATGGTCTTCTTGAAATCAACAGGACCTAACATCTCAGCTAATCCTACAAACTGCCCACTGGTATTAACCTGGAAAAAAGGGGATCATAACAAAATTAACTATCTTGAAAATTTGCCAGATGATAAAGCATACGTACAACAGATAATATGGAATTGCTTTAGGCACGTTTAGTAACCGTATGATAAAATAGCCATACAACAGACAAGATATGGAGCTCATTCAAGAGCTTTTGGTTGCCACATGATAAAAAAGACATAAAGAAGACAAAATATGCTTCAGGCATATTTGGTGAAGGGTATCCAGTGGATTAAATCTTATGGAGAAGCCCATTACTTAATCTAATGGCAGGACATTGTGACCAATTTTTGGGTAAAAACAGCTCTTGAGATTGTGGGGATTATGGCTTAGCAGGGAATACTACTGAAATCTTATCCAATACAAAGATATCAGAGTCTAATCCCTCCTGATCAAACAAGCTCTAAGGAAATTCAATGTATTATTGAAATAACTAACCAAGTCAAAAGGAAAATCTGGAGCAGGTTGTCTGTAGAAGCTGGATCCATGGTTATCAATCACTATAGTTCTCTTAAGAATACTCATCCACGATGAGAACTAAACTCGTAAAATGCCCATAAGTGAAGAGTGAAGACACAACAGCCAATCATCTCAATTTCCTAAATAGAAGACAATAAACTAAAAAAAACAAACATGCACTAAAAAAAGTACCGACATGTCTCACTTAACTATCATATTTAAGCACCAAAACACAACAGGTATTAGGACACCAAAAAATATATCTCAGCATTATTTTTGGTCCTACGAACATTTTTCTTAAGGATAATAGTTAGAAGAAGAGCATTTCATCCTTACTGACCGAAAAGAATAGGAATATAGGGCACCTTTTGCCCTGCTCCTTCATTAAAATCTGAGCTTCATGAAAAGCAGCATCCAGCTTATTGTTACCATTTGGAGTACTTGCCCAAACATTGTATTTGATACCTTTATGAACATCATCTTCACTATATGACTTTATCATAAAGAACTTGGCATGTTCATACTGAACTGTGAACTCTGGTCTGTTAATTTGATCTCTACAGACCAAAGGAAGCATCGTATTATTCTTGATAGATGACGTTGAAGAATTATTTAATTTATTTGCCCGGGGGCCACGAACTTGGTCCCTTATATCCTCAGAATTTCTCCATGGGTTATCCTTACTAATCCTATAGTGATCGGTGCTGCTTACAACCTTGTTAGCCACCCAAGGTTTTGTCATAGTACGTCTGCTTGTGATGATTTTGACTTGTTCATTCCTACCACCCCTGGTAATATTATCTCTTAAACGACCATTCCCATGAGAAGCACCTTGCTGGTAGCTCGCTAATGGATGTGCCTCAGCATCATGGCACCATTGACCAGAATACAAGGGGATCTTATCTCGGTAGTGCCAACGGTGAGAGAATGGTGGGATTTTATCACCATAGCATTGTCTGAGTGATGAGGTTTCAGCACCATAATCCCATATTCTTGAATATGATGGTGCTACATTGCCATTACACTTCTTAGAAGATAGTGATGGTATCTCATCGCCATACTCCAGTCCTCTTGGTAGCGATGGGCCTCTATTATCAAAGCACCATTGATGTGAAATCGGAGTGATCTCATCCATGTAGTTTGCCCCTTTGGCTGTCTGGTTCAACAAAAAAATTGCCAAGATCAAATACTCCCAAATACAAATGATCGTAATTATTTTCTACTGATGTCAGATACAGAAAATGTATACAGAAGTTGCCATTCTATTACAATTAACACAATCAACAGATATACCTCAAGGTGTTCAGAAGATTGACCATTGCAGTTTGAGAAGGCAGTAAATTGATCAGATCTTCTGTACTGTTTGGAATTATCATCTGGGCTAAGATCAACTTTAACTTCATCTGGATACCTTCTCATGTGAGGAACATCAGTAGGATATGAAAGGTAATTAGACCTTGCACTGAGGATGTTGGTTTTGGTTCTCATTTTCCCAACTACATGCCTTGATGCATCTGGACTACTTGGAACTACTTTCAATTTTTCCCAAGAACAGCTTGAAGGAGAAAAGAAAGGCTGCTGCCTATGATATACTCTTCCAAGTGTCCTTGCTTCCTTAGAATATACATGTGATCTAAGGTCAGCAACATAGCTGGACTTTGAAGGCTGTCCTTGATAATCCTGAGAAGGGAGTTGTTTCAAAACATAAGGAAAAGAAAAAGGGTCACCTGACGAACAAAAGCTTTAAGTTTCAATCCAGTGCATGTTATCCATAAATTGCATATCAATATTGAAAGACAATTGTCTTACCACATTGATCCTGGATGACAATTTTATTCGCTATGATATATTGATTACAGCTACTAACAAAGGAAAGATTTTTCACAACTTGCATTACTCACTGTAAGTATACATTGATTCCGATGAGAAGCAGAGCAATTCTGGCCTTTGGTCTAAAAAATATTGTCATAAAGAAAGGGGCGTGATTCAGATCAAGTGAAAGTCTGAAGCGTGGCTAAAAATCCAGCAGCTACTCATAGTTAATTAAAGGAATATAATTGCTTGCTTTTACTCCCTGCCCTCGATCTACGATTTAACCCAAGTGGGTGGCATGCACACCTGCATGATCAACCAACTTGGCTACAATTTGGTCCTCGCTTTTATTTTTTACTCCAACTAAACTAAAATGTTGAAAGCATGCAAACAATTAGAAATTCTATATCTATTCATGAACTAATTGAGTGATTAGTACAATGTATTAGGGTATTATTCTTGAATTCAGACTTAATTTCTTTACTTAGTCAGTTATTTTACAAAAAATCTTTATTAGGGATGGGAGTGGGTCAATACTCAAATATCCATTGAGCCACTCTAATTTAAGCAAGCAGATCAACTAAAAATGCACACTTTTCTAGTTTATATTGTGTATTTAGTTGATTTAGTTGAACTAGTGTGGATCAAATAGGTACCCATATATTTACCCTGTGACCCATTCCCATCCCAGTATTTATGTTTCAGCAAGACATGTCCCTTCAAAGTTTCCCATCAATGATAGCAGAACAGATAGTTTTGTGCCATACCAAGTTCAATGCACCCCTGTTTGCATGAGATAGAAAATGGTTGTCCTTTGTGCATTTCATCCCATCTCCTGCAGAACGAGACAGAAAATGGGTGTCGTTTTCACATTTCATGCCATCCCCTGCAGAATGAGATAGAAATTTTTCACAGAATAAAAACACGACATATAAAAAACAGCCTCAACTAGAACTAGATTTATTCGGAAAGTACAGCATACATGGCCAATATGAAGAGATGGAACCTTGCTGAGCAACCATGCCATTCCTGGTGGTGTTTCTCATGGAGCTGGAAGAGGCATTTTCTGTTTCTGGTGATGTTGATAACACTATGGTTGGCCAATCAAAATCTTCCTGCATCTGTCAATTGTGTGGAAGAGTTGATATTAAGATGGCTAGTTCTTACTGCAATTATTATTCAACTATTGCAACTGGCCAACAACGCAAAGTATCATCAAAGTCATCAGCAGGAGATAGGTTGCAGTAAGATTACTGCAGAGGGTGATCATATTTTTTGGAATTTCACATGCAAGCAACTGTACGCACATTCTATGCAATCACTGCTTCTGTAGCTCAGTCATCAGGCAAGTTATATATAAAAAAAAGCTAGTCTTTAAAGGGAGATCAATTTTGAACACTCATTTGCCTAGACAAGGTGACTTTCAACAAAATCCATGCATCAGTTTTATGCTAGGGGAAGTTCTCCCTTCACTTTTCCTCTGTGAAGAACTAGCTGGAGCAAAGTTTCTATACGGATTTTCCGTTGAAATGGGCGGGAATGTGGGATTATGACATGGAAAAAGGAAATGTACCATTGGCAGGAACCCCTCACCCCACCAGGCCACCAGTTAGTGAGGCAGGGAGAGCAGAAAGACGAATGAACAACAAAGGAACGATTTGATATTCATAATAGCTGTGAATAGTCAGCCATTTCCCACAAAGGGTGCGTTTTCTTTTACTTTGCCAAGCAGTAGATGTAATGTAACCGATTGCCGTACATGATTGAACTTTTATTTGCTCGTCTAAATGAGATTGTTGATAGGGAAATACCATGTCTGCATAGACTGCATTCCGTTACGAGTAGTGCAACAAACCGTTACATAACCAATCTGATCAAAACATAACGAGGGCAGAAAAAAGATGGAGAAGTTATACTGTCCTCTCTGCTCAGTCCCGTCAGTACAGAAATCAACGCTCAACCATAAGATACAGTTTTTATCTCGATTGATTATATGTGCTCTGAACAAGCCAACATTGTTCGATTACCCCACTAAACCTAAAAAGGTTAAAATGGCCTTATATGTGATGAAGCTTCACCAGTTAAAATCAGGTGCACTTGCACACAGTTATGGACCCAGACCCCAGTGTGATACAAAGGGAATCTTTAACCCAAAAAATAACCAAAAATATGATTTTTACCCCAGAATTGAGGGAGAAATCGGTAGGGGTAACCCAACCATGAACAGATTGATCGATCTTGCCGTCGATTAATAGAAAGAAACGGCAGGAAAGGGAAGGGGAGCAGTAAATAAATAATGCTAGGAAGGAGATGGAATCAAATGCAGGAAGGAGAAGTTCACCGTGCGCGTGCGGCGAATCTGATGAGGAGGAGGAACTTCTGGCGCAGGAGCCCACTTGGACGCAACGCGAGCGATGAGGCGACAAGACGGGAGCAATGGGAGGAGGAGGGGCGCAGCGCAGGTAAAGCTTTCTCCTTTCCTTGCAATCTCTCTCTCTCTCTCTCTCTCTCTCTCTGTGCTCCTCTTCTCTCTCTTATTAGGAGTAGTAGGGCTTTTGGGAACCTATCCTCTGCATTGGAGTTACAACAGCATAGATTGCATTAGACTAAATCTGGACCATTCAACGGAAAATCCAACGGCTCGGATCTTGTATTCAATACCAGCAACCTGTTCTCAACCCATCGCAATCCTCGGTGCTGTACTACAGCTACAGGCCTACATGGTGTGCCTGCGCCGTTGGATCTTCTATACTGATGGTTCAGATCAAGCATTATGAGGCTGCAAGTCTGAATTTTTATTCTTTGTTTCGACTCTCATATCCTGTTTCAGTTTCGTTTCGATCTTTGGACTGATGGTCTAATTTTTGTAACCGAAATTTTGCTGGAAAAAAACAAGAAAGAGGTTTTTAGTTTTATGCTTTGTCATAATTTTGGCGTGCATAAACTTCTTAGGCCTATTACGATCTATCATATGCATTTTTTTTCTTAAAAATATTGCCTAAACTAAGGTCGCAACATGTTTTCCATGTGACAAAGTTGGTTGTGTGCCGAGCACTCTTGTTAACCCGATGGTTCAGAACTCTTAATATGATCTCCGAGAAATAGAAATTTGATGCTTGTATGGGTGCTTTTATATGTTATGATCTTGCTGGTGTTGGAGTTCTTGTCAGATATTCCAGGAGCAGATTTTGGTGTTGTTGGGGAATGCACGCATTCTGTAGGAATTTTAACTACATAAAATCAATTTCCTCCTTTTTAAAGCTAATGAGGTAAAGACTTAATAATATCAATTGATTAATTATCAATCCTGCAGGTGCTGGAGTTAGCCCTCAAGCCTCAAAGTGCTTAACTTGTTACTTCCTCAGCTACTGACAGTGCTGAGTAACTGAATTTCTGGATCCAAAACTCATCAACCCAGGCAAAATTCACAGGCCAAAGCACCGCGATATGAATTCAGATACATCATGTAGAGTCAGAGCAATGATAGGTACAATAGTGCAGTTATTCAGCTAATACCCAATTCAGAGGCAGCCATCAGTGCCATTTGGCTCTTAGCAGCAGCTTGGCACACTCACATCCATACATGCAACCTAAATCCGTAGCTGGCTGATCCCATCCGGGCCAAGCAGCCGCATCTCTATCCAGACCATATGGCCACAGCACCTCACAACACAAGGACCATGCATAAAATTGCTGGTACAGAATTAAATACTGCTGCATCCATGGCTGTTTTTTGTGGCTCCAAGTCCTTCCAATCGTTTTCTTTCCCTGTTCGTCTTTCTTCCTAGGCTTAACTATTTGGGCTCCATCTTCTTCTTGCCACTCTGAATTCAGCTTTTGCGTAGATAGCATCATGGAGCTTTCTTTGATCACCTTCAGGGCTACTGGTGCAGCAGCAGCATTCACTGCACCCAAGAGGAGGATGGCACCAGTCATGACATCCAAAACTGGAGCCAAAGTGAAGGTCTTACAGTCTTACTACAGATTAACTATCAGTAGCTTCTAGTTACCTTTGCCACTAAATTTCTTCTTTTTGGGGGCAGCTTATGTTCTCTGAATGAATTGTGTTCTGCAGGTCTCTGCCGGTTGCAAGACATGTAGAGGAAAGGGCGCAGTAGAATGCCCAGGGTGCAAGGTATATATGATCTCTGCAAACTAATGCAAACGAGTGAGCTAGGTATGCCTTGATGACTGAAATGATCAACTGGTGCAGGGGACTGGGAGGAACAAGAAGAATGGCAACATTTTCGAGAGATGGAAGTAGGTTTATACACCACTCATGACTCATGTTGATGCCATATGTTTACTCTTACCTTTCTGTTGTCTTTGTATCAATCAGCAAATGAGGTACTGTACTATTGTTATTCATGTTGTGTAACCAACCATGTATTTATGTATGATTATATGTTTCAGGTGCTTCGATTGCCAAGGGTTTGGGCTCAAGAGCTGTCCTAGCTGTGGCAAAGGAGGGCTCACACCGGAGCAGAGAGGTGAAAGATAGAAGAAATTGACAAGGACAATACATAACAACCTGCACTGCATGCCAGTATCATTATGGTTAAGCTTATTAGCATTGTGTTACGTTTTCAGTGTCAACAGCTTTGCTGTAATAATTATCCAGTAGTGATTGCTTAGCTAGATTAGATGGTGTACAAGATACTACTTTGTGAACTGTAGCAAATAAAAGACGCATATTTGCTTGAGATCCATACCATACTCAGATGAATATATGTCAGGGGGAGCTGTGTACCTTTTCAGAAATCTGAATACAGTGCATATCTTTGGAGTAAATCAAATACTCCTATATCTGTCGTAAAAATACATGTCTTCTTTCGTCCGAAAAATACATACGAAATCCATGTGTCTGCAAAACGAGTGTCACATTAGACGTCGGTATCGGGACTAAGAAGTGACTGAACTGACATTGTTTCCTCCTCCAGGTATTCCACCGTGCAGATTCATATTATTTCTCATGGAATTTAACTATTTGCCACTATTAAAAACATGCACTCTTCAAATACCACTTTTATATTTGTCCCTATATTTTTGCCACCGAAAAGAAAACTTCTTAATTTTTGTCACTTTCGCCTACTTGGCGTGACAAATCAGATAAGCAGCATGGACAAGAGATGTGAAATGTCTATTTTGCCCCTCCCTCCATCTCTCTCCTCTTTATCTCATCTCTTCATCCACCGCCAGTTATGCACCTCAGCCACCCCCGCCATCGGTGCCTCGTCGTACTTAAGCTTCACCTCCAACTCCTCCATGAGCTTGAGCTTTGCATCCTCCGCCTCCGTGCCACAACCCCGGTCCTGGAGCACCTGCGCCATTGACGTCGTCATCACCATGGTGGAGGCCGGGGCCGAGGGGGCAAGATGGTCCGTGATCATGGACGTTGGTGCTGGTGAACCTGGCGTCGGTGCTGGAGAAGGCCGACGAGGTGTTGCTCCCGGCGGTGTACCGTAAGACGCCCCGCCGTTGCCTTGAGCTATCCTCTTCATGCTAGGGACGATGAAGAACACCAGCCGAGAATGCTAGGAGACAGCTACTACCTCTTTGCCGGGGTGAGTGCGGCTGATGAGAGGTTTGGTCCTGAATTTCTCGATTTAAACCACCAAAAATCTAGCCGTTGCAGCCTCCTCGTTTTCCTCTAAATCATAATGCAGCATACCCATTTACAATTCCTGATAATATTCTTCTACACTTTTAGCACAATGCCTCAATTGTTGCAATTTATTTAACAGATCACGTGCATAGTAAAAAGGAACAAATCTAGCCCGCATGACCTATTTCAATGCATCCCAAGTTTGTGGTATGTTATTAAGATTTTTCTTGCCATGCTCTATCCACCAAACAGAAGCAAAATCAGTGAACTCATTAGTAGCAGCTCAAACTCTTTTATTCTTAGGAAATTCATGGTAAGCAAATTTTTGATCAACAACAATTTCCCAAGTAATGTATGCATCAGGATTATATGCACCATCAAAAGGAGGTATCTTAAATTTAATTTTACCAAAAGCATCATCATTATTGCGTACCTCATGTCGGCTCATACCTTGACGATTGCGGCACAACCGTTGGCGAAGACGAGCGTCTCGGTCATCATGTTCAGTATAAGCAGAATACTCATCATCAAAATTATCCTCGCTATGGCCATCTTCATTGTTATTGTTGTTGTTCTGTTGTTGTTGATTTCCATCTCCAGCATTGAGATCATCCAAACGTCTCAATAAAGCAGCAAGGCTGGTGTTGATTCCAGCAACTGAAGTCTCTAATGCAGCAAGCTTGTTGTTGGTTTCAATCTGTGTGGTCTCCAGCTGACCAAGCTTCTCATTAGTCACCCGCAAGTCAGCATCAAGCCCCTCCATGTGCGGCTTGACTTGACACTCAAAATGTTGTATGATTCACTTCGTGCGAGGAGGATGTGAATATCCATCGGCATCCCCGGAACCTGACATGGTTAGAAGGATAAGAAAAGAGAAACAAGTGAAAGAACAAAGTCCCTAAGGCTATTAGGATGTGGCTACTGCAATGCGCTAACTCTCAACCCGTTCACACAAGCTCTTACCAGTTCTTACCTAGCTCAACAGGAGGGGGGACGGCAACCAAAAAGTCGGCAACCTAGAAAAGAGTGTATCGGCGCTGCAGCAACAACACCTGTCAAGTTGTAGTTGGATATGTGGAGCTGTAGGAGGGCTAAAAATAATGCACAAGGAAATACTAGTACCATGTTAGTCACAAAAGCAAGCTGAGAAATCGTTCAACGGCGGTACCGTACTAGTCCTAGGCTAGACTGTGCTAGAGACGCGAGCCTGGACACAAAGGAAGTCACGAAACACCACCAAAACAAAGGAGGAACACTAGGAACAACCCTTGTTTTGTTTTTTTTTCTTTTTTTGGGGGCCTCAAAACTCAACCTATAAATAGAGGACTTCAAAACAGGCCAACTCACTCCACACACTCTCTCTCTAAAGTAAGGTTACTTGGATATGAACAAGGAGGATATTGAGGTTATTTGGAACTGAGTAGAGAGACAAATTATCTGAGTACAAATAGATAAGGTCCGAACAGAAGTAAGCACAAGCCAAGTTAAAATAGGAAACAAAGTTGCCTTTCTGAGACACTTTCCTTTTTTTTTTTGTCTCTTTTGATATCTCTGTTTTTTTCTTTTCTTCTATTTCTTTTTTTCACATAATTGCAATAGTAAAATTTACTTAGAAACACGACAAGCAGAACCTACTTAGACTCGATGAACGCAGGAATCAATTCGGACTCGAACACAATTGAAAATAGATTGGAAACAAAGGGTGGTACTCGGATCCGACCAACAAAGCGACCAGATTGGACACCAAGGCGGAAGTGACCAGAATGTGATAAGAACTTGAAACTCTAAAAGACTAGACACTAAGACTAGCAACTCGACATGACGATGCAATCGAAAACTTAACAAGCCCTAACTAAGCACTACTAGAAAAAGGCCCAAAGGGTCTATGGGATTATGGAAAACTAATCTACTATTTTTTGGCTTTTTCTGGACTGTAGGAAATTAATGGTGAAAAAACAGGAAATCTTTCACCGATCAACCTTTGCTCTGATACAACTTGATGAGAGTTTTGATCCCGATTTTTCGGCGGAGTAGATAACTCGATTGTTGGATGGAGGTGACATTCACGGCCCGACTACAACCATCCAGGGACACTGCGCATTAGCAACCGATACACTAACTCCAAAGGTTACTCGTGATCTTGTGGAGCGCGATCAACCTGGCCACGAGGGCACTCGTCCTGCAAGCAATCAAAGAACAAGCAAGAACAAGTAGAACAAGCACTGAATTACGGGATGAATATGAGAGTTTCAATTTGAATACACAAGTTGATGGGGTTCCGAAGACAAGCAGACATGCGATCTAGTCGACATGCAACGAAGTAGCACATGGCTAATCTGATCAAACCAAAACCCAATCTGTTCGTGGCAGCTCCTAAGACCTATTTATACATGGGAGGACGACTACAATGGTATTGGGGTTGTGCACCAACCCTAGACACGTCTTTAGTGGATCTAACTAATACACGGTCCCATCGGACCAAAATAGACAAAAAGTGACGTAGTAATGGACAAAACAGTCTCTATAATAATTGACGAATGCAGCCGAATCCAAATAATATGGACTGAGACCAGATCCGTTTGAAATTAGACTTAATAAGCTTTCCGTGAAGTCCAAGAATGCCTGAATCGGAGTCCGTATGCAACGGTGGTGACCGTCACAACTTGGTGCTGTTCTGCAGTCCGAATCCAGCCTGCGCGAATCCCTTTCCTTTTCGGTCTTCTCCATCGTTCCTAAGCAAAACAAGAGTGCACGTGTTTCCATTTGTCTAAATATAAGTATGACACATGCTTAAGAACGAACTCACTGATAATTAAGTTACGAGCACGGACACGGGTAAGTGATCCAGTATGTTCTACTAGTCTAGGTGTAGATGTATCGATGGTGTTGATGTCTTTTTATCAGCGCTGTGCCGGAGCTAGGACGAGGTGCCGAATGCTAGACCTGGCGTGCGTGGCCGCGGATGTCGTGAATTGTGTGGTGGTGGTGGGGGAGGGGGTGATGTCGCGATGAGGATACAAGGCATATCTATTCGTCATGTTCTTGAGGATGTGCTCATGAATTCATAGTTGCCGTTTGATCCTTAGAAAGGAAGTGTTTTTCATCCCTCAAGGGATATCTCTCCATTTTGTGCATGTCGTCTAAAATGTCATTAAAAAAATTAAAAAAATTTGACAAGATAGATCAATATGTGATATATCATTCCACAAATGAATACTTGGTAAGTTCAATTCGACTCATGAAACTAAAACAAAAATAACAGAATTTGATGTGAATTTGTGTAGTATTTGCAGTCAATTATATTTTTGTGTCTACTTGTACAAGCCAAATTTAATCTTGTGTTTTGTAGAGTGATATATCACATATTGATGAATTTGTTAAATTTTTAATTTTTTGATGACTTTTTGGAATAACATCAAATACGAGTGATATCCCCTCGAGGGATGAATAGACTTTCCCTTTAGAAAGTAACTAACCTTCCAAATAAGGACTTTTTCATGTAATGTCCCTCTGAATCTGTAAGCCCATCCTCAAGAACATGACTAGCAGATCTCCCTTGTAGCCTCATCAGGGAGAGGTGGGTTTGTCGCCACCTCGAGCTATCCTTTCTGCGCCACCTCCGCAAGCGCCGGTAGTAGAGGAGGGTGGCTCGCCCCAGGGAGGAGCATGGTAGAGCCAAAAGTGAGCACCAAGCATTGCCACCACTAGATCCCCTTCCGTGGCCGCCGCCTACCAAAGGTCACCAGGACCCCGACGCTCCTTATCCTAGCCCCAACAACAACTACCCCTGGCCGAGGCACTGCCTCCCGCACGTGCAAGCGTCCTGATGTTGAGACAAGGAGGGGTTGAATCGTGGGGTCCATAAGGGGCAAATGGATATTTCACCCTGCATTCCATGCTGGCACGTCTATGCCACGTAGTGAAAGTGACAATAGTTAACATAAGGATAATTTTAAAAGTAATATTTAAAGATTAGCCACTTCTTAGAGTGGCAAATAGTTAAATTCCTCGTGCTTCATATTATTCATAAGAGTGCAACATTTTTTTTGGATGTGACAAATAGCCAAAGAAATGGATAATTGATCGGAATTAGAAGTTTATAATGTCATCTATTCAAACAAGATTTTTTAAGAAAATGGAGGGGCTACTTTACCACATAAGCAAATACAATATATAATGAAAAACAAAAGGAGCCCGGTAATAGAGTCAAATCCTGGTGTTTAAAAATTAGCATATATGGGTGACTTTTTATAGAATTTCAGTGAGACTAGAGAGTTGTTATTGATTTCTATCTTTTTAAGCATATATTAGGAGACATATTAATAGATGTATGAGTATGATGTGCGTATATAGTAGTGTGCATACGTATTCCGTGTAATGGGAAAAAAGAAACTAACACTTACAAACAAGTGTGTTGTGTTACTGAAAAAAACACGAGTACAAATACAAAAGTAAATATGAAACAGTGATAACAGACTCCACAAATGAACTTGCTTCTCTTTTTGACTGACAGGTGACAAATGCATTTTGCAATGCAAAAGTGCCCAAAAGAAAACATAAGAAAAGGATAGATGCCTGAATTTTTGTTGGTGGTAGGATCGATTGAATTGATTCACCTCCACCAACCTTTTCAACAGTTACTAATACTACAACTATAATACTAATATGAGATGATAACGAGATGGAGATCAAATGGGCCCCGTAAAAGAAGAGAAGAAGATGAAACCAACCAATACACATCTGACATCTCATCTCAATGCGAAAAAGTAGAGAAAAAAAAGCAAAAAATAAAAAGAAGACAAGTCCAAGTCCAACCCAATCCCATCCACATTTTCCACCACTACTACTGGGCGTCGTCTCCGTCTCCGGCGATGGCGACCAAGCCCCGCCGCCGCTCGCCGTCGCTCTCCTCCTCCTCCTCCACCTCCTACTCGCGCTCCCCCGCATCATCGCCCTCCTCCTTCTCCTCCTCCCCGTCCCGCAGCCGCAGGTCAGCCCACTGTCGGTCGCCATGAATTACCTCCCTCCGCCGGTCGCTCCGTCTAAACGTCTCTGTTCTTCTTGTGTTGAATTTGTTGTTCCTTTTACCATTTCCCCACAGCTCATCTGCCGCGCGGAAGGGTCGCTCGCCATCGCCGTTACCCTCGCCGCCGCCGCCTCCTCCTCCCAGGTATGCGTAGCGCCGCGTGACGGTGACTCTAAAAGTCGAGATCTTGAGGTTTCGTTCCGCATTGCGTACCCTTACTGTAATTTTGCTGCTGCTTATGCAGGAGAGCATCTCCGCCCCCTGAGTCCACCGTCCTCCACGTCGACCATCTGTCCAGGAACGTCAATGAGGATCATCTCAAGGAGATTTTTGGTCAGCTTCCTTCCTTCGGTGCTTAGCCCGCAAAATCCTTGTCCCCTGTCATAAAGTTCGTTGTTTTTTTTTTCGGGGATAAAGTTCAATGCTTTATATATGAAGTATATAGTTATCAGCTTCTCCGTTCTCAATCCCTGAAAGCCTGAGTCTTTACCCATATTTCCTTGACAAGACGAACGCTCGTCTGCATCAGAGTTCATTTTTACTCAAACAAAGTAAAATAAAATCATAACCAACTGATGTAAAGTGTAAACTAACTGCTCGAATGATTTCTGATTCAATGCCTCATGTTCCTATTCCATGCCTGGGAGCCTGGGTTATCAAAGTTCTAGCCTTCACATAATAGGATCAGTGCCTACTCTGATAGGGTTGAATTGCCCTCAACAATGTCCATTATTGCTGCTTCTTTAGCTCACACCACTGCTGTTCGGCAGAAAATTATGGTGAAGTCGTCAATGTGGAGCTCTCCATGGATAGGGTGGTAAGTAAATGGGTTCGGTCATGCACTAGTCGAGGGGAAAAGCTTTCATCACTGTCTGTCTCATCTTTATATTCATTTACTTGCTTCAGGTCAATCTTCCCCGTGGGTATGGATATGTTGAGTTCAAGAAGAGAGCTGATGCAGAGAAGGCTCTTCTTTACTTGGATGGTGTATGAATCCTTTCTTGTAACATTTGTTTGGAATTTTAGTAAGTACATAACATAAAAACTCACACTTAAAAAATCTGCACAGGGCCAAATTGATGGCAATGTTGTTAAAGTCAGATTCGCACTTGCACCACAGCAAAGAGCTGTTGCTTCTCCAAAGGCTCTTCAGTCTTCACCAAAAGGGGATGCGGTTGATTATAATAAAGTTGGTCCTAGTGCTGAAAAGACCAACAAACAGCGGCCGAGGGAATGTAAGCTTTTGTACCTTCTGATGTAGCCTTCAGATTACTCTTCTCTTGACCTACAAGTCACCTTGCCCTCCATTTTTCTTGCCGCTTTTATTTTGGACCTTAACCTGGCTTTGTATTTTTTTTACTGGGTGGTAATACATAGTGTTTGAACTTCAAAAATCTCGCTGCTTTCCTTTCAGCAGCATATCCTCAAAGAAAGCCAGTTTCATCTCCAAGAAGACGATCTCCTCCGAGTCGAAGAGTTGAATCACCCAGGCGTAGGCCTGATTCTCCTCCAATTCACCGTCGAACAGATCCCTCTCCTATCAAGCATGGCAGAACACCTCCTAGCAGGAGACCACGATCCCCAATTAGAAGACGTTCACCCTCTCCGCCTCCTCGAAGACTAAGGTCACCAAGGCGGTGAGTAATGTGTCTATGCGTTCTACCTTTATTATCAGCACAGTGATTGGAAGTGCTGAAATATTTCATATAACAACAGCCTATCACCAAGAAGAGATCGGGGCAATCCAATCCGCAGACACTCTCCATTGCCTCGTAGAAGGATGTAAGTTATTTTAAGATTCTCTAGTTGATACCTTTTTCTTTAGTAGATATTATTGTTATCTGAATTATGCATTTAAGATAAGGTGAGGGGCATATGAGTTTTTAGTATCTTTATTATGTCGCTCAACTATTTTCTATTTATTCATTTCAATCTCTAGTACTATAGCTTCTATAGTTCTGTTATGAAGAAGCTGAACTCTGCTGGGTATTCTTGGAAGGTTCTCTACTTAACTTTTGCGAACATTTTAGACCAGATAATCTGAGTATTGAGCAGAAGATCTGTTTAGTTTTATCTTATGCTTTTGAGGCAAGTTTTTAGCTTGCTCTAGCTTTAATAGCTCTGGAAGAGGTGTTTGTTTTATCCTGAAGTCCCTTTTCTTTTTCCTTTTCTTGCCTAGTGAACTAACCGTTATTAGATTAACCGTTATTTGTTTCTACAGGACTCCTCCAAGGAGAATGTGGAGTCCTCCCAGAAGACCACAGCCACTTCGCCATCGCAGTAGATCTCCCATTCACCGACCAATTCGCTCTCCTTCCAGATCGATTTCTCCACGCATGTAATGTTTGCATTGATCCCCTTTTCCCCATTTTAGATTAGTGGTCCTGCATCTTCTACCAGATTAAAGCTTACATCATGTAATCGTCACTTTATGGAACCAGGGATCGAGGGCCTCCTGTGCGCCATGGGCGGTCATCCTCGTCATACTCTGATTCACCCACTCCAAGAAGGGTAAACTCATAACCATCAATGTCATTATCTTTTGTGGAAGAGAGTTTTTTTTTCTGTCTCTGTATTTATTCTTGTTACAAAACCTTTTGTTGTACCAAGACAAACATTTTTCTCTCGTGCAGGGACCAAGAAGGGTGCTGAGAAGTCGCAGCCCTAGAAGGTAATAACCTCATGTGCCTTTCCCTTCTGAAGCAGCTTAAACGTGTGGCATTGTAAAAACAGAACATTGAAGCATCATATGGTTTTTTTTTTTCAACGGTGCAGGCCTTTAAGAAGAAGAAGTGCCTCTAGCTACAGCCGTAGTAGCAGCAGCTCGGCCTCCCCTATCCGCAATTAGAACTCATGGCATGGCATGGAATGGTGTGGTGATCCTGGTAGGTAAATCTTTTCGTCCTGTCACTTTTTCTCACTGATTTTGTGTTTTTGTCTGTGCTGCTGCTGTCTTTGTTGTCAAGCTCTGGTTCTTCGTGTGAGTTTGGGGGCTTTGCACGGTGGTGTATGCGTTCCCTATGATCAAGCTGGCAATGGATGATTTGATATTGCTGGAAGTTAACATGTGCAAGCTTCTTGGAGGCTCTGTCTGAACTCTGAATTCTCCTCTTGGAGAAAGCGATGACTATGCATGTTTCGTACTTTCATGCTGCAGCTGCAGTAAATAAAGTACATTAGTGTTATTAAGTAGTAGTAAACAAATATCTGTGGGTAGGAAAATTACGTATGGTCCAGGACCCCAACATTTACCCATGAAATTGAATTTACCACTTACTTGTTGAACCTGAAGGCAAGAATGACAATTAATCTGTATGTAATTATTTTTTCTGTTATCTATGTGGCGTTATTTTGGATATCTGTACCTTTTGATTCCATTGGAGATGGAATCATCTCCAGCAAAGATTTGATCATGGAATTGACGATCACTATTTTGGCGGACAGAAGCAAAATTAAATTAAATTTGGGATAGCATTGAGGGTCAGAGAAGCTAAGTCTGTAATACATGTGATGAGCGAGTGGAATTTGGAAAGTGGTTTAGCTTGGTTCTCATGATTACGCTACATGCTCACCTTCTGAGACGACGACCAAATGTTTGCACGAATCTTATCAGTAACTCCCTCAGGTTGATAATATTTGATGTTGCACCGAAACAAAGAGTTCATCCAGACAAGCGTTACTGTCTGCAGGTTAGTTTCTTCAGAAACAGACAAGTAGCAGGTTAGTTTTATTCAGAAACAACCAGACGGAGGGGCTGGTTAGTTTTCTTCAGAAACAGACACAAGTAGCTTGCTTGTACTTGTAGTTGTAGCTAGCAATTGCAGGCAAAGGCAGCAACAAGCCAGCAGCTCGTTCATGTAAAAGACCACAAAGCACCCAGCTGCTGTCCCAGCTTGTAAGACATGAGCTACCAAACATTGAATTCACCACTGGTTTGTTTCATCACGGACAATTGCGAATCATACCACATGACGGTGATAGAACTTCTGATTGAATACATAGACCAAACATCAAAAGCTGAAGTGGAATATATCGCATACAAAGACTATTTATGTCAAAAAAAAAAGACCAAACCGCACTGCCATTATATTGCATGAACCATCTAAATCTACTTCCCTCAAGAGCACTCAGCACTTCTCTAGTCTAGTGCCAGGGTGCAGCATACACACAAATTACTACAAAGTTATGAACCACATCTACGGTCTACCTAGGGCATACGTTGCAGGACGTTAGTAAAGCACAAAAGAGGATCGTTTGGTTAATCTTCATATTCTGTTTCCTCATCATCAGCATTCTGGTTACCATATCTCCAGCCATCTTCAATGTTGTTTCCTTGGTCTTCTTCTGTCTCTTCACTGTCATCTTCATATTTACCTGGCCACTGATTCTTCACACCACTGATATCAGCAGGCGACACGCCAGATATCTTGACATTGTAGACTTTAGATGAAGGGGTTTTATGCCCTGAGTTTGTCTTGCTCCTTTTTGGATTTGGTGCAAGGTTGCCAATCTCAGCATAGTGATTGGCGCGATCATTCACAGCATGGTCACCTGCAGGTGCAGCAATCTTACCATTCTCTTCTTGGCCGTGTTCAGGATGCTGAGTTTTGAGATGAAGGTTCAATTTGTAACTGTGAATGTAGGCTTTCCCACAACCATCATATGGGCAGACATATGGTCGCTCAGCAAAGCTTGCGGGTGATGGTGTCGTAGGCTTAGTTGCTGCTGGTGTTGTAGGCTTAGTTGCTGCTGGTGTTGTAGGCTTAGTGCTGCTTTGTGGTTTATCTGATGATGGCACATATTGCGCTGTGATTGGAGTTCCAGTCTGCATCATGGCCACATTGGATGCATTAAGTAAAACAGAGGGAATACATAATAATTCTACCAAATATTGTGAATTTTGTGATGCAACAGAATGGGTGATTCAAAAAAGATTTTCTAGTTGCATTTTATTATAGTATATCAGTATAGCATTAGCCCGTAACTACATTTTGCTGCTGCAGCTGTTTTATCAGAACGAAAATGAGCTGGCATTCTGAAAAGGTACACCGGGGGAGTGGGCAGTTTGGCATTGCAACACTTCTCTATGAAAAATAGTTAAGAGAATCTTTACCAGTTCTAATTTAATTATTTCAGATATGGCTCCAATAATGAGATTTCAAGCTAGCTGTTACCTATAAAAATAGTAAAAACTATAGAAAAAAATAAAAAAACAGCAAATGAAGTTAGAGCACCATACAACATACCTTTCATGTCCCTTGACATGGATTTTAATTTGGAATCACTTGTTTAAATCTTTTGCCACAATGCTGGAAAGGCATACGTGAATTAATTTTCCAATGCATGGGTTTTAGATGGAACGCAGGTTAAAATCCAATGAGAAGGCCTGAAATTTACATGCTTTGTAAAACACGCAGATGCACTGTGCAAAGGAATCACTTAAAAATCATGGCATTATGCCACATTTCTTCTTAAATCAACTGCTCATGGGTGCGCCCATCGGAAGTAGTTGTTTTTGTCTCCAAATTTGCAACAATTACACAGCATGTCAGTGTATAAACAGACAATGGACTGGAAGGAGGACCAGGTAAATTTCCATAAAGCAGCTCAAGTGTTCAACTAATCAGATCAGCGGAAAGTGGTAGATTTAAGATACATCACATACAGATTTAGACCTTAAACACAACATTTTGCTAAGGTTAGCTTTGAATAATATGGAAAAGACAACTAAAGATAAGTAGTATGTGAGAAGTAAATGTAAAAGCACAACCATTCAGTAGAAATTCTTTGAAGCTGACATTGGATACAGGGATAAGGTATCCCTTACCACATCCTGGATGAGGACCAGATGAATCCTTCTGTCCTGTGAATAAAGAGGGTCTCTTCACTTGGAGCTTATCTACGAATTTCTGCAAGAAAATAGAGACTAGGATCATCACTTGTATAGAACAAGAACTGTAACTAAGAATATATTATCTTCCTTGAAGTTCAGCAACATACAAACAGCTGTGTGTTTTACGGTTGTCAGTATATATAAGACAGAAAGAGGCATATACATTGGTTAGAAACATTTCGATCATGTGAAATCGCACCGACACTAGATCGCACACATGAATCAAGGTCAAAGAAGGGCAAGCTTAGTGGAGATACCTTCCCACAGCCTGGCTCCTGACAAATATACTGCCTCTCGTTGTGCACATGAGCATGCTTCCTCAATGCGCCGACATCAACAAAGGTTTTGCCGCAGTTTTCATAGCTGCAGAGGAAGAGGATCTCTGTGGTCGGTTCAGGTTTGATCGCCTCTGGCTCCGGCATGCCGGTGCCGTCCTTGAGATTTTTGTACGCATCCTCTGTGTTCACAAAGAAGGGTGATTACTGATTGGTTACCGGCATGGTCTCGTGGTGCTATTACGTGAGATCATAGTGGACCCATTCGATTGAAACCTAACTAATGTGATAACCACAGAGTAGATGGTATTTGGGGGGAAAAGAGAGAAGAGAGAGAAAGAGAAATTATTCCCGTACGTACCCTGACCCACTTGTAGAGCGGCGCATTTTGCCGGAAGAGGTGGCGAGATCCTGCGGGATCCTGCAGATGAAAGCAACAATCATTATCATCGAGGAGAGAGAGAGAGAGGGAGGAGGAGCCGAACGCACCATTGCTTGACCCACGGCGGCGGCGAGGGCGGCGAGGCTTGTCCGGCTGCGACGGCGGGTAGTAGTAGTAGCCCCCTGCCCCCGCCGCGTACTCCATCGAACGAACGCACCCGCCGCAGTGAATGCCGCCGCCGCCGAGTTCGCCTCCGATCCGCGCCGCGAACCTCACCCCTTCTCTCTCTCTCTAGGGTTTTATTTTTCTTTTCTTTTTTTGTTTTGGACGGGTTCTCCTGTTTTTTTTTCTCTTCTACTAACCCATGCGTCTCAAGCGTCTCACGATATAACAACTTCCTTACTTATAAACACAAGTAGTAAAATAGCAGATAAATTAAATTAAAAATATTATAATTGGTTGAAATTAAAAAAAACACTAAAATCTAATAATTCATCAACTATTTTTACTCATTTTTCGTTCTTCATCCTTTATTTATTATTATTTAAATCTATAATCCATATTCATCCATGTTATCCAATAAGCCACGTCGGTCTCCACCTCCTCCATAATCCCATATAGATCCAGGTCCATGCCTCCAATTCTCCTTCACGTCCTAATTTTCTCCTCTTTGCCTCCTTAGAGAGTATAGTATTTGATGCTGAGAGAAAAAAAATCATGTAAAACAAGATAAAGTTATTAGCGTTTGATTAATTAATTTAACTATTAAATTAAAAAATAAATTATTTAATTTTTTAAGAGTAACTTTTATATAGTTTTTTTAAAAAAATACTGTTTAGCGTTCTGGAAGCCTAACAGTTTTTTTTCCTATTCCGTCACCTTATAGATGTCCAAATGGGCCGTGCCCTGTCGGGCCGGCCCGGGCACGGTGCTACAGTAACCGTGCCCAGGCCGGCCCGGCACGGTTGGCCGTGGGCCGTGCCGGCACGGCCCAAGTAGCCGTGCCGTGCCTGGCGGCGGTGGCGGCACGGCGGGCCGGCACAGCACGGCCCGTGGACTGTAGCGGGCCAGCACGGGCACGGCACGGGGCACGGCACGGCACGGGGCGCGGGAACGGGGCACGGGGCACGGCACGGGGCACGGGCCGGCACGGCCCTCCCGGAGGGCGGCGGCGGAGGCCGCGCCGCCATGGCAGGCGTCTGCGGCCGCGGAGGCCGAGGCAGGCGTCGGCGGCCGAGGCCGGGCAGGCGCCCGGGCGAGGAGGCGCCGGCGGAGGGCGCCGGCGGAGGCCGAGGCGCAGCCGGGAGGAGGGGTGCGGGAGGAGGCGGCCGGGAGGAGGCGGCGGAGCCGAGGAGGCCGGGAGGAGGCGGCGGGGAGGCCGAGCGGCGGGAGGAGGCGGAGGAGCCGAGGAGGCGAGGAGGAGGAGGCGGGAGGAGGCGGAGGAGGAGGAGGAGGCGGAGGAGGCGGAGGAGGAGGCGGGAGGAGGAGCGAGGAGGAGGCGGAGGAGGCGGAGGAGCGAGGAGGCGGCGGGAGGCCGAGGTGGAGGAGCGAGGAGGCGGAGGAGGAGGCGAGGCGGGAGGAGGCGGAGGAGCGAGGAGGAGCGAGGAGGCGAGGAGGAGGCCGAGGCCGGCGGGGAGGAGGTGGAGGAGCCGAGGAGGCCGGGAGGAGGCCGAGGCGGCGGGAGGAGGCGGAGGGCTGCCGAGGAGCCGAGGAGAGGAGGCCGGGAGGAGGTCGAGGCCGGCCTGGCCGGGTGCGTGCGGGAGGAGGAGGCAGGCGACCGTTGCACTGACATCTGCCCGTTGCGACGCTGATGACCGTTGCTACAGTGTTCGGCCGCGTTGGCCCAGTCAAAAATTGACACGTGTCCCAACGGTCCGAAAAAACGGCTAGATTTTGAATCTAGCCGTTGCATGACCAAAAAAATCCGAAAAAATATCAAAAAAATCCGAAAAATTGTGAAATTTTTTCCTATAAATAGGGGAACCCCCAGCCACATTTTTGCTCATCCAAACCTCCCAATCTCTCCTCTTGTGCTCTATTCTCCTCTCTTTTGCTCTCTTTGCTCAAAATTTTTGTTTTAGACAAAATTTTGTCTAAAATTCAAAAATTTCCCACATTCTCATAGGTAATAGCTGCAGCCTCCGGTGCTCCTGCAAGGTAAAAAAATCTTAAATTTTCTTCTTTGTTCGTACTATTTTTTTAATACTAATTTTCTCTATATTTATATTGCAGGATGGATCCGAACTACCCGACGTTCCAACTGAGCGACTTCGACCCGAGCTATCTGTCGATGTCGCAAGGAGACAACTCCGGGTCGGCTCCTACACCGCAAGAACATACGGAGGAAATACATGCGGCTTCACAAGGATCCGGAACTGCGAGCGGGAGCTTGTCAACGGCAACCGGCTCAAAGAGATCAAGAACTTCCTCCGCCTGGCAACATTTTGATGAGATCAAGGAGACCGCCGCGGATGGAAGGGAGGTAACTTACGCGAAATGTAAAATTTGTAAAACTAAACTCTCTGGAAAATCTTCTGGTGGAACAGGGCATTTGAGGCGGCATGCTGAGGCGTGTGCGAAGAAGCAAGGTTACCAGCTAAGACAGCAGCAACTGGTACTCAATCCGGACGGTACGGTACGTTCATGGGAGTATGATGCTCAGGTAGCACGAGATTCCCTTACCCGTTTAATTGCTAGACAGGATCTACCCCTAAATTTTGGTGAGTCTCCTGCATTTGAGACTTACATTAAAACTGCTCATAATCCTAGGTTTCAAGCTGTTAGTAGACAAACTACAACCCGGGACTTGGTGAATGTTTACAACCAAGGCCGGGATAATATTAAACAATTATTTGCTACTTGCACATTTTCTATTAGTATCACATCTGATATTTGGAGTGGTAGGGCTAAGGAAGACTATATTAGTGTAGTTGCTCATTATGTTGATGATGAATGGGAACTACAAAAAAGAGTAATAGCTTTAAAATTAATTGATGTTTCACATAATGCAGAAAATATTGCTGAACGAATTTCTAGAGTTTGTGAGGATTTTGGCATCACAAATAAAATATTTGCAGTAACTCTAGATAATGCAGCTGCAAATTCCAGAGCAATGGAAATTTTGCAGCCTTTATTCAATGTTTATGCTGAATCATTTCTTTTACATCAACGTTGTGCTTGCCATATTATTAATCTTATAGTTAAATCTGGTTTTAAAAGAGTAACTGTATATCTCGATTCTATCCGTGAAGCCATAACATGGCTGAATGGTTCTAATCCTCGACTTGCGACCTTCAAGCGATTCTGCATCGCTTCGGACAAGCAACCACGCAAGTTCCAAACGGATGCGGACCATCGGTGGAACTCGACTTATTTAATGTTGAAACATGTCTTGCCTTACAAAGATATGCTAACTGTTTTCTTGCAGTCCAAGAATGTTGTTACCAGTGACGGGCAACCGCTACTGACAGAACAGTCTTGGCATGTTGTAGAAAGGTTTTATTACTTTCTTGAAACATTTTATGATGCAACTGTTACTTTGTCTGGTGTTTACTATCCAACTGCTAATTTAATTTTGCATAAAATTTTTGAGATTGCCACTTTATTAAAAGAATATGAAGATGACCAACTATTAGGATTTGCAGTATATAACATGAAACAAAAATATCTTAAATACTGGAGGAACATTCCATACTTGTATGCTTTTGCATTTATTCTTGATCCTAGGGGTAAAATACAGGGGTTTCTAAATATTTTAAATCTTATTGGGGATACAATGAATATTGATTACACTAACTACTATTCTGATTGTAAGACAAAATTGTATGAAGTATTTCGAAAGTATGAAACTAAGTTTCAGGGAGTTCGCGTGCAAAGAGCCCCACCCGTCCTTGTCTCAGGTAAGAAGAAATTGTAGTGGGGCCGAATTTGGGGTGGTTCCTCTTCTTCTTCGAGCACCGGTGGTGGAAGTTCGGCCGCAGCAAGTCCTGCACACGCTTCACTTGAAGCTCTTGAGCTGTCCACCTACTTGGACAGCGACTCGATCAACCAGGAAGATCTCAACGTTCTTCAATGGTGGAATGATCACAAGACCCAATATCCCGTGCTCTCAAAGCTAGCACGGGATGTGTTCACGGTGCCTGTGTCTACGGTATCATCCGAATCGGCCTTCAGTCTTTGCGGAAGAATTATTGAGGAGAGAAGAAGAAATCTCCGCAGTGAGGTGGTAGAAATGCTACTTGCGGTTAAAGACTGGGAGCTAGCTAAGGAACGTGCCCAACACACCACGGAGAACCAAGATTTGGCTGAGCAGTTCGAAAATCTTTACCTACAAAATGAGGAACTATAGTAATCTTTTTTATTTTTAAGTATTGACCTTTAGCTGTACTCTTTTTTCTTTGTCATGGTTTTCTCAAAATTGAGTTTTTACATGACAGAGTTTTTAATGAGGCAGCTGTGTAATATCAAAATCAATAAAGGTCATTGCGCAATTTTTCTCTATATCTATGTAGAAATTAAATTGCATAACTATATATGTTCTTCTATTTTGCTTGTTTAAACATATAAAAATTTCCTCCTCTAATATCATCAAAAAATACCCTCATATTTTTTTACTCATCTTATATAATGTTTTTACATTTTTTTTATATTTTTTTTACCACTCCTCTAATTTTTTAAAATTTTTTAAGTCTCTTTTTTTCTTTTTTTACTCATCTCTCTCAGACTCAGTCACTCTCACTTACTAAGTGAGAGTGACTCAGTCGGGACTCGGCGCAGACGGGGAGGCGGCGGAGGGCGGCGGAGGGGGGCGGCGCGCAGGCGGGGAGGCGGCGGCGGCAGGCGGCGGAGGCCGGGGAGGCGCGCGGGAGGCGGCGGCGGAGGCCGGGGAGGCGCACGGGAGGCGGCGGCGGAGGGGGCGGAGGAGGCCGAGGCGGCGGGACGAGGCGGAGGAGCCGAGGAGGCCGAGGCGGCGGCAGGCGGCGGAGGGGGCGGCGCGCATGCGGGGAGGCGGCGGCGGCAGGCGACGGAGGCCGGGGAGGCGCGCGCGGGAGGCGGCGGCGGAGGGGGCGGCGCGCAGGCGGGGAGGCGGCGGCGGAGGGCGGCGGCAGGCGGCGGAGGCCGGGGACGCCGGACGCGCGGTGGCAGGCGTCGGCGGACCGGGCCGGCCCGGGCACGGTGGGCTGCCGACGGGCCGTGCCGGCACGGCACGGCCCACGACCCCGACGTGCCGTGCCTGGGCCGGGGGAGGCACGCGGGCCGGCACGGCACGACCCGCTACAGGAACCGTGCCTACACGGGCCGTGCCGGCCCGGTCCGCCTGTTTGGCCACCTATACGTCACCTTCCCTTTAGCCGCCGCCGCCGCCGCCGATCCCCCGCGACAGATCGCCGTCGCTCCCACCCCGCCTCCCCCTCTACAGATCGCCCGTTTCTCCCCCGATCCCTCTCCCTCATCCCTATCCTCCCCCACAAACGCCCTCTGCTGCTCGTCCAAGGGCGGTCTCCGTCCTCCTCCCCCACGTCTCCGCACCTGGCACCTCCGTCCCCTGGTGCCGGCGGCGGGCCCTGATGCACGGACGACCTGATGGGGGCAGTGCGAGGACGACGAGTGGACAGCAGCATGGGAGATCGAGGAGGCCACGGTGTCAAGGGAGTTAATAGGATGAGGATGCCGCCACGCTCCACCAGATCAGGGGCGCTGTGTTACTCCCCCAAGCGCAGGGGACGGGCGTAAGATCGACGCCTTCAAGTCAGATTCTTGATTCTGCTGGCAGCTTCGGCGGCTGGAGTGGAACACTGATCGACGCAGCGCTGCCATGCCTTCCGACCTCCACCATGATTCCTCCAAGACTTGTGTCGTAGAGAGCTGCAACAACAATTGGGTTGATCTGCGGCATGATAAATGATTAAGAACATGCGATATATGTAGATTTGCTAGACCATCGAGTTGGCCACCAGGTAAGCCATGTTCACCAATTGCTTGATGAAATGGTTCCATGGCCGCAGTGAATTCACTTGCATGAATCATGTGCGTGATCCGTCTATCGTCTTCTGTATGTGACAAACTGTATTCCATGTATACAGGGAATTCAGGATGTCTTCAAACATTATCTAAAAAAGGATGTCTTCAAAAGCTTAGACATGTTCTGTGTATATAGGGGATTCAGCCGATGGTGCTTGGACCCCCTCTATGGTCCTGTGATGATACCAATGGCGGTGTTGGGCCTCCTTCAGTTAGCATCTACTAATCTACAGTTGCCGTGTAGGAAGTGGCACTTGAGGGAAGAAACTCACTGTCCAGTGCACTTCCCTTGCACGATCAGGCTTTGTGGTGAAGAGATGTGTCTATGAGGTCTTCAGCAACCTGGGGTTGACTTTAAAGGTCAGAAGGGAACAGCCATGGTCAACAAATGGATTTCTTGTATCTGCTTAGAAGCATGCTTGACCTCACTCTCACAGGGTTAGATGACAGATGCTCATAGTATCTCTGTATACTGATACCTGCATATAATAAAGGTGAGTTTGTATTTCTAATAGTCAAAATCTGTTTAGCTTGATACATTTTTAATAGCTTCCATGGAATACAAGTAGTGAATTTAGACATGTTCTGCCCCTTCTCATGTCAAAAATTATTTCCAATGAAAGTGAAGAACAAAATATATTATTCATCATTGTCCATGTAATAATCGGCTGTTTTCATTATGGTCTTCATGGACAATGATGTGTGTATTTTTTTTGTTCTTCAATTTAAGGGATCATATTAAAAGGGAAATTATTACCATTCTAAACTGAATATGAGCAGACTGAAATGAACTAATGTGCATAACTATGCTATTTCTACCGTCAATTCAAACATATTTACATTTGTAATGATACCTTTTGAAGGCCATTGAAATATGCATGTACGTGAAAGAATGTACAGCAGTATTCTAGACTTTTATGAAGAGATAGAGGCAAAAATAAATTCAGCAGTAAGCCAACATTAAATTATACATTATGCAAATGTTATATTTTGGTCGTATATTTTTATCCACTTCTAATAAAGTAAACAGTTTTTTCACTTAATTCATAATATGTTACTTCCATGATTTTTTTTTCTTAACTAGCAGAATGCCTGCGCTTTGCTACGGTTAAAAGAAATATATTATAATATTGTCTAAAATAAATAAAAATATATTTTCCATAAAATGTTGCACATCTTTTTTTCTATAGGAATATTATTTCTTAATATTAAGAAGTCCAAGGGCTAATTTGTAAAATTTACAATAGGAGTAGGGGGTGAAAGATTCAATGATACCACCGTTACCTTCTTTTAAAGGAGTATAGATTATGCATTTAGACTGATATATAATTGATTTCTGTCCAAATACAACAAATAATAATTCAAGGCAACAACTGAACAAGCTAAGGCTTCATTTGTCATTGTTGATTTCAGGTTTGGGATACACCTGTCACGTTCTACGATGATTTTGGATTTCGAAATTCTAAGTAATTTTTTGTTAAACTTTTCATTTGTAGAAATACAAGTTGCCCGATCCCATTGCTTACTGCAAATTTGTGTGTGGTGAAACTTCCTGTTCTGGTGCTCATCATGTGAAATTGTGGATGGAGGCCTTTTCACATTGCCAAATTGAAAAGAGGTGAGGATCTCTGCCTGATGACTCTGTTCTGCATGCATATGTACTATATTCAGGAGGGCACCTATCAGCAAGGAAAAAGTGATATTTATTGGTTGTCTCCAGTTATGTTTTCTCGGTTCCTAGATCTGCCATTTCGCATCCTCCACTGTGGAAAATTTTGGTATGCTGCATTTGCACCCTACCTACTTTATGTATTATTGTATTGTATATGGCTTGCTTAATTTGCCTGCATTTGCACCCTACATATTACTTAATATGTCACGGTGACTAGGAAGAGAACATAACCATAGTAGTAATAGTGCAAGATTAGGTGCATTAGATACATGTAGGCTGAAAATTGGTTGAGTTTCTTCTATGCAGAACACACCTTTTGGTTGAGTGTCTCTTATATAAAGTTACTACCTATGCTCTAAGGCTTTCCTAGGCATTTGACGAGTTCAATTCTTGGAAGCTAGATGAGCTGAGTGGCTAACTGTATTAAAGAGCTTCGGGGGGAACCATCTTTTCATATCCACTGTAGAGATAACGGTTCCATTCCAGTTATAAAACCACTGTAATAGTTCTCTAATACTATAGCTGAACTGATCTTTGTTTGTAATTGTCTGATTATGTTTTGCAGGCACTTACCGTCGAGCTCCTTGGCAGTTCACATCAACAGCAAGGCTAACATGTGTCAATAGATCTTGGCCTTTTAGATAAATTCTCTCCACTGATGTAAAAAAAAAAAGCACCCCATGGTATTGTTGTAACATGAATCTTTAATTTGCTACCACAGAAATTGTAGTTCTGAATAAATAGTTCAGATCTGTACATCAGCGTGCAAGCAAATTTCGCTTCATGCTGCTGTAAAGCTTATCCCTATTCAAGGGTGTCCATTTGAAAATTTCTTTAGGTGTTGTTTATCAGGGAGGAAACAAGATATATAAGTATATAACTGCATTGTGTATTTTTGTTTTGGCGCTTGGAGGCTGGGCTTGTCTGTGACGCACAGTAACAAAGAGGACGATCTAAAATCCTCCATTGTACTTTTTATAGTTGCTTCTATGAGTATTAAGTTGAAGTGTATATCAGATACATTGGCTTGCTTAGGCACTCCACAATTAATATGGTATTTCTGGTCGATTAACTGCCTTGTGCGGTTGTGCCTGATCTCTCTATTAAATTGTGTTCAATATCATGTATTGACATGGTGGAACAGACCGAAACATCTCAACTTTCTGTCGTGTTTATTAAAAGCAAGCGCGTGCGCACACACACATATTATATATATGTGTATATATGTTTGTGTGGTACAAACTGTGTCAAACTGCATTGTGCATGCTCAGTTACTAGTTAAATGAGAGATAATTGTGATTAGTTGAGATGAGAAAGTGAATGAAAAAGTTGCTATATTCTAGAATAAATTTTAAATGCTAGAAATTGTTATATTTTAGGATATGAAGAAGTCCTCAAAAGCAGTCGTTCCTCCCCTCGTGCCACATCACACAATGTGAAAAAACCAAAAAAAGGCGGTTGGTTAAACAAAAAACCGGTTTCTTGATCTATACCCCTAACCCATCGCCAATTGTATGGGCCCGTATAGTTTATCTATGGTCGTATTGGTCCATTGCAATACACGAACATATTACTAGTATCGAGAAAAATAACTGTAGGAGAGGCTCCTACAATATGTGTGTATATATATAAGTAGATTTGATAATTACAAGTTGTCTAGCCATTCTGAAACATGAGGATGATATCTTTTGCTCTATGAATAAACAAGGCAAACTACATTCTAAAGTCTAAACTTGTCTTTATAAACTTGAATCAATGGATTTATGTCTCGTTTAATCTTGTTGTTTCTAGTAATCCAAATGCTCCAGGCCAGATGATAATCTCCATATAGAAAGATACTTGAAGCTTGTTTTGTAGATCTTGTATGACTTCATGTACTGAAAGATCTTCCTTTTGGGCGGAAACAACAGCAACAACAAAATTCCTTCCTTGGTTTTCATCTCGTCTGCAGGTCTTTCTTGACCGTCAGATCAGGATCCGACCATCCCTAATCTAATCTGCTCCACTGCAGCTGCATACAAACTTGTAATTTGGGTTTTGAATTCGACATAGTTTATTCACTCAGCAACTCAATTCCGCCCCCTTCAAACTGACACAAAACAGAACTGAGCACTGCAAACACACGCAAGAGAGAGAATCCAAAGATCAGAACAGACTTCAAAGTTCAAACTAAGTCTCGTGTCAAGCCTGCTTATTTATTTATTATTAATCACATCTCAGACGGCCTGTCACCGATTATTACCTCAAAAATTCAAACAATAAATACAACCAACCCAGATAACATTGCGTTGCGGGTAGGTAACAAGAGCGAGGAAATCTCCACATGATATTCCTTAGACAAGGAGCATCAAGACAAAACCAAGCAGTCTCTAGGAAGAAATTAACCCTTTGTAATATAGAATACAATGGTGAAACGTGTGCTCTTCTTCTTCCAAAGCCCTCCCTAATCTGCTCGCGATTGGCCTGCACGGGAGGACAGGATGATACCAACAATTAGACCATACAGGGCTAGAGCTTCGGCGAAGATGAGGATGAGGATCATGCCCACAAACAACTTTGGCTGCTGCGCATTGGCCCTGCAGAGGAGGTAAACCAGAACAAAATGTCAATTTCCTCCAAGTAAGAGTGCTTTACTTATAATGGGAGCCAGATAGAAATAAGCCTTATTTGCTATTGATCCCTATTCGAATAACTCTCATCTCAGTAAGCCATACTCCCTACTGTGACATAATTCCAGATGTGCCTGTGTGTGATGTAAAAAAGGGGAGGTGTGGATCTGCATGTGAATCCTCATTGACTCTACAACAGTTGAATGGCTAGTGAGTGATATAGTATATATGAATCGAAGCAGTATTGATGTTGCACTTTAAACCATAGCACATAGGAGTTGGAACAGATGTAATCATAACCCACAAAATACAAGAGCAGTAAAGATTCTACAAGAAACTAAAAGTTCACTTTTAGGTAAATAGGCATTGCCAAGGGGTCATCAGGACCCTAGGCCACAACCCTGTTCCCGAGTTCCCCCATGATGCATGCTTAGCGCATATGTGAGAACATCCAGACTAGCAATTCAATACTGCAACCAATACCGTACAAAGAACTAGTATAAAATAAAATAACGAACCACCCAGTCTGAACTCTGAATTCACATCTAAAAGACATTATCAAATTCTGAATGAATGTAACACTACCATGCCCATTGTCTGTTGTGCATGTTAGTATGCCTAATTGAGGAAGTAACATCAGCACGAAAATATTATTCCTGAAAAAACAGCGAGATAGAGATATATCACTATATCAGCAGGCCTCACAACCATCGATGCTCCCTACATACATATCAGGTCAAAGTGACATAAGCCGATGTGTAATTTAACATGTGAGGCTGAGGCACAACATTTGGCCTGTAAATTTCAAGTCAGGAAGTTTTTTTTTAAAAAAAAAATCAAAGACTTCACCAATATCTATCAATCAGCATGAGTGTAGCTGCTCTTTATCTCAACAGCCTAGCTGAGTTTTACTCAAGTCGCTTGCTATACTCCAATAGTTCAGTTATCAGTATCTAGATTAGTAAAGTTTTGGCAAGGTAACAACACTTGATTTGCCATTGAAAGTCAGCATCGTCTGGATTTAGACTAGTTTCCATTTAACACAAGATTTCTTTAGGGGTTCTTCCATTCTTTTAAATAGTACTAGCAGTATACAGGATGGATGATCTCTCAGCAAGTAGGTGAGGTACTGAAGTGTGTAAGAAATGAGCAGGTAGTGTAGTGTAGTGTAGTGTCGAAGAGTACCTGACTCCGGCGTCGCCGACGATGCCGATGGCCATGCCGGCGGCGAGTCCGGCGAGTCCACAGGCGAGTCCGGAGGAGAGGTGGGCGTATCCATCGAAGAGGAAGTAAGGCTTGGCCTTGGGGTTGATGCCGGTGGAGATGATGACGGCGATGATGAGGCCGTAGATACCGAGCACCCCGGCCATGACGACGGGGACGATGGACTTCATGACCAGCTCCGGGCGCATGACCCCCATGGAGGCGACGCCGACGCCGCTCTTGGCGGTGCCGTAGGCGGCCCCCATGCCTGCGTGAAGGTGAGAGGTCAGATCTGGCTTGGAAGGGGAAGATTGGGGGGATGACGGAGGAGCGAGCTTACAGGAGAAGACGAGGGCGGAGGCGGCGCCCAGGAAGCCGAAGAAGGGGGCGGTCTCATCGCCGCTGAAGGTGGAGGACATTGTCGCCGTCGGTGACTCGCCGGCCGCCGGAGGGGATCTCTGGTCGTTGCGTTGCGTCGGTGGAGTACGCGTCGTCAACGTGTCTGGACCGGGCCAACATTGTTCTTCATTTATTAATAATGCCTTTATTTAAATTTATTTATTTATTATATCACACCTTTTGTAAAAAAAACATGCTATATGGAGTATTAGCAAAAATTTTAAACCTTTGAACAACAACATTTTTATAGGATCCATGGTACTCTCATATATATATATATATATATATATATATATATATATATATATATATATATATATATATATATATGTGTGTGTGTGTGTGTATGATTTTTCTAAAAGTGTTTCATAATATTATAGATTTTATCAGTATTTCTACATATATTTTGTAAAAACCTAGTATTGATTAAAATAATTTTTGAGATGTATTAAGATTATAAATAAAAACAATGTAAAACGTTTCTTTTTAAAAAAAAACCGGAGAGAGTGTACCTAGTATATTCTTCTTCTTTTTTTTGGTGAGAAACACCTAGTATATTCTAATGAATTAAGGGTCGTGGGCTCATGGGCAATGATACTTAGCTCTAGCCAATTTTCATGCCAATCACTGAAGGTCCATGTATAATCTAGTGACAAAATTTGAATTTTTTTATTTTTTTAATAAAATACTTACAAAACTATATTTTCGTTTCAAAAAATTACAAAAATATACTCCTAACGCCCTCTGGGAGTCCCAGAGGGCGATTTGATGACTGATGATCGTTTTTACAGGCAGCCCCCTAGGCGCCCAAAATTGTAGGCGGCGAGGCCGGCCATTTTACAGTTGGCCCCTCAGGTTATTTTCGGTTCGACCGCAGGCAAAGGACCGGTCCGACCGGCACCCTATCTCATTTACGCTGTCGGTACTAGACGCGGCCTGTTCGATTGGGTAGGGGGAGGCGGTCCGACCGGCACCCCCACTAGAACTGCTAGGCGTCTGCAAAATAGCCACTTCTTTTGTTCTTTTTTTTTCGTTCTTTTTTTTCTTTTTTTTGATATTTTTTTCTCAAACCGATGTAAGATGTTGCTCGTAGAAAATTGTGAGCGTGCTTTAAAACCTGTGCTGAAGCTTCGGATCTCGAAAACTTAATCTTCCTGGCTGAATTTCGCAAAAAATTTTCGGACAAACCAGACAAAGTAGGGGAGAAGCGAATGTAAAATTTTCTATAGATATCCACAGAGTACTTATTTGTCCGATTCCGAGATCGTATGCGAAAGTTATGCCTGTTTTAAGGTAGTTAGCGTGCGTTAGGGTTTCAGCCGGGTTTGTCCGAAAAAATTTTACGAAATTCGGCCAGGAAGATTGAGTTTTCAAGGTCCGAAGTTTCAGCACGGGTTTTAAAGCACGCTCACAAATTTTTACAGGCCACATCTTACATCGGTTTGAGCTACATCTTCCTAAGGTTTTGCTGTTCTTGAGTTCCTAGTTACAAAAAAAACACAAAAGGTGCCAGAAAAAAGAGCGAAAAAAATAAAAGAAGTGGTCATTTTGCAGACGCCCAAAAACCGTCCTCTAGGAGGGTGGCAAGGGGGCCGCCTGTAAAACGACTTTATAGGCGGCCCCCTTGCCGCCCTCCTAGAGAGTGGTTTTTGGACAGCTAGGGGGCCGCTTGCAAAAGTGTTGACGGCAGTCGGTAGCCCAGCCTACGGCCGTCAGCCACGTCATCAAATCGTTCTTGGGAGGGCGATTTCCTAAAAAACGCCCTCCCAGAGAGCGTTAGGAGTATATTTTTGTAAATTTTTAAAACGAAAATATAGTTTTATAAATATTTTATTAAAAAATATAAAAATAAAAAAATTTGACAAAATTTACATAATTGTGGCGGCCTGTCTCTACTGCCGAAATGGGTTGAGCAGAAGCAGAGCACTGCCCAGATGTTTTCGGGTTTAGATCAAATACTACAAAGAAAATATTTTGCAACATTATTTTAATTTATAGTTTCATAGCTAGGATATAACGTATGACACACCAGAACTAGTATCCAAAGTGTAATATATAGCCACGCCAACCAGATATATACGTCAATTTGGTGAGGAGAGCTTAAGAACTATATGAGATATATTGTTGTCCATATGATTCGCGGGATAGTCTAACAATAAGGTTGAGAACGAAAACACATAAATAGGATATAGCGTAAAATAGAAAACTAACGAGTTCAAAACATAGGAATAGTAAAATTAAGGATGTTTGCAATCATAGGGAAAATCTAGGGGAGAGAGACACGCAGAACCATGAATGAAGCAAAGGAAAATTTGCTTTGGCTCTCTTTTCTTTGTCATGAAAGTGGAGGATTTGCTACCTTAATTTCCAAATGAATTCAACATCTTTCCTTTGCCCCAAACAGGCCTATAGGGAATAAAAATCAAAAGAATCCAAACCTCCAAAATTCCTTCAAAATGTAGATTTTCTAATCTACTTAACTGATTGTTTGGCCTGTACATGATCATCCTAATTGCGAAATTTTAATGGGTGATTAACTGACTGACATGTTGAGAGGCCATTAGAACAATTGATGTAGTCTTCTCTGCAAAATCCGGAGTGGATGTAGAGGATGGAGAACCTTGAACCGCTCCGGTGCTCAATATAAACGAAGTAGTTGTAGTAGTGGTATGAACGATACAGGCGAGGTTGCCGGCTTGATCCCGAAACGGTCGCTGGCGATCAACAAGGTGGCGGCGGCTCTCCGGTCGCCACCTACACTGTCCTAGGACAGCCACACGTTCACCCTCCAACGCCTAAGTGATCGGATTAGAAATTTAGGGTTTTGGGGAGAAGATGAACATGAGAAAGGCGTCCATCCTCACGGCCATACTCTATTTTTAATCTAGCACTGAGGGAGGTCGGACGTGATCTGAAATTGGAAGGGTTGGGTGCTACCGATCAATGCACATAATTAGAAATTAAACATGATTTAATCGTGGTGATCACGTGAGCAACAGATGGAAATGCCGTGCGCGATCTCCTCCCGATTTCCATGCCGAGAGGTCAATAATTTCCCAATACCTTGTTCCAAAGTGAAAAACTCTACATTGATCGACTTCCAAACCCAATTCCCACAAAAGTCCTCCAAGAATCTTCTGTTCCAATGGAGAAAACCAAATTCTGGCTACATGTACCACTGTCAATTGACCTTCCATTACTGTAGTATGCCTGCCTTTAGAGGAGTGACAACATATGCAACCAATAATAGGGAAAAAGCAAAAGTCACCGCACTAACCATGCAATCATACAACTATATGCAAGCACTTGCCAAGTAGGACTACCTGCCCTTGAATTGCCTTACATTATATTATCTACCAAATCTGGATCGTCAGTAGATCATCAAAGGCTATACCTAGCAGAGAACAAGATGCATGCTTCCATATATGGATAGTTGGATATGCATAAGAATAATTGACAACAAGATAAGTAAACAATTAAGCCTTTTAGATTGCCATTGATTATCACTAATTGACTTCGTTCTTAATTACTAAAGACCGCCATCCGTAATGCTGCACAATATGTGTACTAAATGTTTCAGCGTGTGGATCTTTCTTCTCTCTCGTTCTTTCCCTCTATAACCCTTTTCGTAGCCTGAGGGTTGTGGTTTTAGCTGCTTGGAAGCATTTGTGGAGGGTTCGGTCTTGGCTTCGTAGAAGGTCCGGTGGCGACCGATCATGCATAGCGGCGGCCAGTATGGTGCTGGTTCTTGGCATCTGTAGGCGTTATCGGCGTGTGGCGGTGGTTTTGTTTTTCTTTTTCTGACTATAGCCTTCTAGGGCTAAAGTCTTGTAATTTTTTCTGCTATATTTTGTTTGTTTAAAAAATGTTTCAGCATGCTTCTTAATTACTACTAAAATTCAAATGGGACAAGATTGTTACCTAAAATTGTAGTGTTTTGCAATGTGCAATTTTGGGTCATTTTTAACTGCTATTTAGTTGTTATATATGGTTTTACTTTATTTTATCTAAGTTTAATTTTTTCATATAATTTTGTAAATTTTTATGAGCTATAAGTTTATTAATGTAATTTTTTTTGTTTGTTAGAATAGTTTATTATTTAGCCATTGGGAAGTAATAAATAATTAATAAGTAATAATAAGTTTATTAAGTAATAGCTTATTGTTCTATAGGGGATGATTCGCTGTCCTATGTGATATGCTGTATCTGGCACCATCAATTACGTTAGGAGTAGTGGTGGTGGCAGACTACCTTCTTTTAAATAATAATAGATAAGGGTGCAGCCACTATACATGCATGGTATATATATGCACGTACTTAATTAATGTTCGGTACCGGTGTGAAACTATTTGGAACATGTAGGGCATACGCTGGATATTGATCACATGTCTAATAAGTCCCTATACATGCATGTAGTACTTTTCCAATAAAAGAGAAAAGATAAGAGAAGGACATGCTATGTACAAGATCGACTAAAGTTAACGACTATATCTAGGTCGCCGATCAAGATCGATCGACAATGATCCTCTCGATCGATTCCTTGTATGGCCGGAATTAGAGATGCAGCATGCATATGCATGCATGTATGGTCGATCGACTGATCGATCCATGGGCACTATACATCGCATATATCCATGTGTTACATTAATTATATGCTATTTTTGTTTAATTAGATAAGATTCGGTCAAAATATTTGAGCTTCTACCATCAGTTATATATCAGTGTAAAATCTAATAAAATGTAATGTTATGATCACTAACATAAAAACTAATTTCGCCGACACCTCCTTTATTGCATTGGCGGTCTACAGGAAACCACGTGTCCTAAAAGCTTGTGGGAACATATTTTTAGACGGTTGGCTACAGACGGTTATATAGATGCATGTGGAAATGTCATTTTAGCCACTGTAGAAACGCTTTTTTTAAAGTTGTGGATAGTATTTTTTGAGGTAAACTTATGCATAACAATTTTTTAAAACTAAAGTATTTGAGAAATTATTGATGATTGAAATTTTAGAAGTGTAACTAAATCTTGTATTAAGAGTTTCAAATATTTATTACCGGAATAAGTAGCTATATAAAGTACGTAGATTAATTAGTAGGTCGATCCATAGCTAGCTTAGCTTTTAGCTACATGGATGCATGTGCATCTCGATCCATCGTAACGGTGCAAAGCAGAAGTAAGAAGTAAGGGTAGCTCATCTCGTTAGATTTTTTTATAGTAGAACTAATTCATCCGAATTTAAATCTTAGACATGTGTTCATATTTATAGCTATTTATTTTTTTTATGGTAGGTGGTAAATATTTCATCAAGATGAGACGCTCAAGGTGACTTCATCAATTTTAAAATATACCGATCTATTTTTTCAGAATTGTTTATAGGGTTATGGTGTACATATATGTATTTATAAAAATAAAAATACATGTATATATATAAACGTTTGCGTTTGTACTTTGTTAAAAAGAAAGGATCGGTGCAAAGCAGAGACATTAACTGTGTCAGTAGTACACTGGTGTGCCACGTAGATCGACATCTCTTTATCGTAAAGTTGTAGCTATAGCTTTAGGGTTCTGATCCCCACCTCTTTAATTTTCTTCCTCTCGATCGACCATATATATATACACGTTGTATACATGTGCATGCTTCCATATTGATCGATCTGCCGGACGGAACAAGCCTATCTAGCTAGCTAGACGCTAACTACTCCGATCACTCCAGTTATAAATATTTAAGATTTAAGATAAAAATATTTTTTAAAAAATCTTTAAGCATCAATAACTTCTCAGATAATTAGCTTAAAAAGGTATTTATGGATTGATAGTATTATTATCAATAATGTCACAAGTTTATTAGATTTTATAATCTTATTATTCTAACATATAATATAAAATTGATTGTCAGTTTTAAAATTTTTAACCAAATCATATAATAAATGTTACTCCCTTTGTCCCAAAATAGAATCTATTTTTGTCTATCTTATACATATCAATATAAAATGAAAAAGACTAGAATGCTCTCCACTTTAGCAAACTCCAATCAATTTATCCCCACTTTAGCAAATTCTAGTATATTTGTCTCTCATTTTAATAAATTCTAATGTATTTGTTCTTCACTTTATTAAACTCTAATATATTGATTCTTTAAAAATAAATTTTTTTAGCAAATAAAATAATAAAAAATAAAGTTATATTTTAAAACCGAGGAAGTAAATATTTATGAACAAGGAAGTGACTAGCAAGCTGTCGACCTACCTCTGATCTGTCCAAATTCAGTGGGCGTACGATCGAGTCTGACATATGCTCCCTCCGTAAAAATAAAAAGAAAAAACTTCTACACTTTAAACTTTCTTTCAAAATAAATTAATTTTTATCCTCTTACCTACTATTAAGTTATAAATCAAAAATTTTTATCCTTTCAATATCTCCCACCTACCTACTCACAAATACTACCTTTTCTATAAATAAGAGATATTTTGGTTTTTTTATCTATTAATTTTATATTAGGATTCTACAAATCTTTTTTTTATTTTTTTACGGAAGGAGTATGCATGTACACATTGGCATGTCGTACGACTAGTGCCTGGCCTTTATATGCTGTCCATCCAATGATATCATCTATTACCACAGTGACGTGTGTGTCTTTACTTCCATAACCGTGTCGAAAATAAAATGACGACAATTTGGCTTCATCCGTTAAAGAATCGATCGATGGGCAAAACTCAGAGGGACTAGGTGAATATATATATACACATATGCATATCTTCTCTAGCTCGTTATATCCAAATATAAAGTATTTTATAGTATTATTTTTTCCTCCAACTATTTTTTATTTAAATTTCTTGCTAACTTATCCTTAAACACACCTTCTATTCACATATACTCTCATTTAATGAGAGATGCTATAGTAATTTTTCTTTAACATTAGTTTCTCCAAAATAAACTAAAACCCCTTATAGATAGGGACGGAAGGAGTATAGTCAGATAATAAAATGATAAATTATATATGTATTCGTGTTATAATTAATTGATAGCGCGATGTGTTTTTAATTGTTTTTATTTTGGCGTTGGTTGTTGGTTGACTGTACATATGTACGCCTCGAATTACTTTACTTTACTTTAAGTCGTGTGATCACAGCAACATAACACAGCTGCATGCATGCGTACACCTTACATGTATTTTTCCATGTGTTGTACATGTGTATATGCACATGCAGGTTATGCGATTCTAGCTAGCCTTTTTTCCTCTCTTTTTCGTACGTATACTTGTGTGATGTCAAGGAAGCTGCTGTGCGTGCGCTTCTCCACACACACCCGTACATGTATAAAAAAAATTGAAAAATAAAATATTAAAAAAATAAGTAAACTTTATACTAATAATTTAAAACTTTCATCTTTAATTTTGAAACTTTCAACTCAAATTTAAAAACTATCAACTAAGAATTTTAAAAAATTTACTCAAATTTTGAGATTTTTAACCCAAAATTTAAACCTTTTAATTAGATTTTTAAAACTTTCAACTAAAATCTAAAGCTTCTTACTCTGCTTATTTATATATTATTTTATAATTAACAATTATTAAGTACTAATGATGATAATTAAGGGGTGATTAGATTTAATGATAGAGATTAGGAGAGCTTGGCCCTACGGCCGCGGCGCGCGCGTACGATGATGTATGATGTCAAAGTTATATTATAAGTTTCGGACGAGACTAGTGAAAAGAATAGCATCTATTAATTAGACACGTATAAGCGTAATGTATGGAAAATACAAAGAGCTTTCTCACATTTTACCTTTTAATTTGTTAACGACATACATCTTTTTACTTTTAAAAAAAGAGACATTTTTTTACTGTCTCTTATATTGCACATATATATGTACATAATCAAAATTTGCACAATAATTTTGTATGTAAATAACTAGCTACAACATGCTCTAGATGGTTTTATTTCTAAATTTTAATTTCTAATTAAAGTGGACAGATTTCATAGAGAGAAGGAAAAGTAGAATGCAGAACATGCATCCAGTGTAGGGCCGGTGCTGTTTCCGAACTCCCTACAAAGTCGTAGCATTAATTCTCCTTCAAACAGAAAATTAAAGCAGCCAGTGCCATTACAAGTAAGAGAGATTTTCCTTCCACAAGCATATATATAAATATTGTCCAACTCCAACCGAATTGATAGATTACCTACATATCGATCATTAACATTAATCCATTTGCATCATATATGCATGTCTTCTTAATTAATTTCTCTCTAGCTCACACACACACACAAATTATTATTTTTACACGCGTAAAGATAAAGAATAACTTTTCCAAATTCTATACCTTCCATTTTGAAGGAAAAATATAATTTAATCATATTCTTTCTTAGCTCACAAAAAGGAAAATTCTCTCTCAAGTCTTTCGTGTTGGCGCTGGACGGATTTGATAAAATGCCCAGAGTAGTGTTTCATCATCTTTCATGCATGACCACGCGCAGTAAATTAAACTAAAACTAGATAGAACAACACAAACAATTACTGAAACGAGAGCAATAGGAGCATCAAATCGACAAAGCCATGTCGTTTCTAAAAGATATGGACCAGAGATATGGACGGAGATGGAAAGAAAGGGGAGAAAAAGGAAGAATGTCCAACAGATGAACAGTATGTATATGCTGTGTGCTGGCCTAGCTAGCATTTGGAAAGATAATAATTAACATGAAAAAAAAATCAGGTCTGGTGCGTTCTGTCTAGCACCTCGATCGGCCGGTCGTGTAATTTAATTAAGATCATGGATTTATATATGGTCACTATATACTTTTGATCGAATTGTTCTCAGCTTAATCTCATCTTGTACATATTAACTACCTCATTCAAAGGCTATAAGGATCGATGCTCCCTACATACAAGTGCCATGCTAAATGCTTTGCTGATTCAAAAATCAATAACTAAAAGCTGGTGCGTGGCAAAGTAGTGCCTTGAATGTTTTGATCATATATATACACATACTTAGGAATAAATGAATATATGATATCTTAATTTGTGTCAAGTCATAGTCAGATCCTATAGGAAAATCGACGATGTATGAATTGACTCTACTGGATGGCATGGCAACAAGGCTGGAATTCAGTTGAGATTTTTATTCTACCGGTAGATAGATGAACGCAAGGGAGGTAGCTATAGCTAGAAACGTAATTAAGTGGAACCAAGTCACACTCCCAATTAGTTATGTGCACTAATCTAGCTAGAGGGGCAAGCTAGGCAACCACATCATATGTATCTTTGGCAAAGGAAGAAAAGGGAAAGAGAAGAGATCGACGAGTACGTCCTCCCTTCCCCAAAATCCAATCGAAATGCATGTGAAATTGTATGAATGAGAGCAAGCCAGAGAAAAAGGTAGCTCGTCCTTGTATCTTTGCTTTGCTCTGAAACATCAACGTACGTACTGCAAGATATGAGCTAGTAAAGCGCATAATATTATGCAGCATCTTGTTGCAAACTTTATTATATAAGGCCGGCACCATCTCCCTTGTCTCTCTCAGCCCTCAGCCACTCCAACTGAAATTAATTAACCTCAGTTCAGATATATAGATATAGCTTCATAGCTAGCTGTCTGTCGCCATGGATGGCAAGAAGCCGTATGTGATTGCGATCATCATACAGGTGATCTACACGGGGCTGTACGTCGTCTCCAAGGCGGCCTTCGACCAGGGGATGAACACCTTCGTCTTCATCTTCTACCGTCAGGCTGCTGCCACTCTTCTCTTGCTGCCTCTCGCCATTATTCTCGAGAGGTAACCATCCAAACTGATCAACAAGAGTAATAAATTGATTTGATCCAGTATATATATATATATATATATGGCGATATCGTATATGCAGGAGAAATGCGCCATCCATGTCGCTTCGGTTGTTTACCAAGCTTTTCATGTATGCTCTGCTCGGGTAAGATCGACGTGCACATCTGCATGCATGACTTAATTGGATCATAACCTAGCTACTTTTCATTTAGAATTAATCATCAATAAACATGCATGTAATTAACCTGGCATGCAGGAACACGATAACCATGAACATGTACAACATAAGCCTCAAGTACACGTCGGCGACGGTTGCATCTGCCACAAGTAACTCTGTCCCCGTCGTCACCTTCTTCTTGGCTGTCCTATTAAGGCAAGCTCAAGCTCAAGCTCAAGCTCTAGCTCTAGCTCAGTGATAAGATCCTTAATAATTATTTTGTTTCTTCACTTAGGGCTATGCTAAGTTGGTATCTGAATAAAACTGTGTATATATACACACGTACGTATGGTGCATGCAGGCTGGAAGTGATCCGGGTGAGGACCTTGTCGGGCGTGGCGAAGGCGGCCGGCGTGGCGCTCTGCCTCGCCGGCGTGCTCGTCATCGCGCTCTACGCCGGCCCGGCGATAAGCCCGCTCAACCACCACCGCGCGTTCAGCAACGAAGCAGCAGCAGAGCCAGAGAGCAGCGTGGGGACTCGGACGAGGTGGATGAAGGGGACGTTCCTGATGCTGCTTGCCAACACGACATGGTCGCTGTGGATCGTGCTCCAGGCGTCGCTGCTCAAGGAGTACCCCAACAAGCTGCTCGCCACGCTGCTGCAGTGCGCCCTCAGCACGCTGCAGTCGCTGCTGCTGGCGGCGGCGGTGGTGCGCGGCGACCCGGCAGCATGGCGTCTGCGGCTCGACGCCGGCCTCCTCGCCGTCGCATACACCGGCCTCGTCGTCACGGGCGTCTCCTTCTACCTCCAGGCGTGGTGCATCGAGAAGAAGGGCCCCGTGTTCCTGGCCATGTCCAACCCGCTCTGCTTCGTCTTCACCATCTTCTGCTCCTCCTTCTTCCTCGGCGAGATCGTCCACCTCGGCAGCATCCTGGGCGGCATCCTGCTCGTCGCCGGCCTCTACAGCGTGCTCTGGGGTAAGTGCAAGGAGCACAATATGCAGCTCACGGTCGACGCCGCCGCCGCCGCCGCCGCACAAGTGAAACAACAGCAAGACAACGACGCCGCAGATCATAACAAGATGGACATCGGCGACGAGGAGGAGAAGCAGCAGGGGAAATTGGCATCGCCAGAGCAACAAGTCTAGCTTTCTAGCTAGCTACTAGGGTGGACTAGCTACTGTATCTGGCACCTACTAAATTACATAATTAAATTAATTAGCTAGCACCTAAGTTGTTTAGTGTTAATCAAGAGATATATGTATAATTAATAGACATGCATATACCTCTTGTTAACCAAAGGGATATATTTATTTTGCGCGGATACCTCTCAAACTAGTTAGTACTCCTTCCATAGAAAATTATAGGGACGTATAGTGTTTTGAAAAAAAAAGTTCAAAATTTGGATTTTGACCAAGAATTAGTCAAATTATAAGTATGTTTAGTGTATAAAACTTATACCAATAGATTCATATTTCAAATAGCTTTCGTACCTTAAATCACGCAAAACCCACCACTCGTTCTTGGTTCTGGATTGAAAGCCTCCGCTAGAGGCCTCGCTCCAGATACTCTTCCTTCCAATCCTACTGTTTGCTTTTTCGGGCTTGTCTCTACTCGTTCCTCATTCCGGAAGGATCTCACTATTGATTCCATAGATGCTATGACTATATTTTATACGCAATCAATGGCCAAAGTCTTTTCTCTTAAAGACTTTTTGCAAACAAAATACGTCATTTTTTTTTTTTGCGGATGGAGTATAAGTTTATAAGACTGGAATAAAATTGTTTAAGTATGCGATATGTAATATTATGCACAAGTGTGTGCATGTATGTTTATATTATGTACGTGAGCTATATATATACCTCTCAAATTAAAAGAGATTAAAAACAGCAGTACACGTAGTGGTTTAATTTCTGGCCCTGATTATTTGCAGGTTGGAACGGACCAAATTTTACATCATTTTCTTGGACCAAACCAGATAGAAAGCCCAATCAACCTGGACACTATATGGGCCGTGAAACTAAGCCACGACCCATCTATTTCATCTAGTGTCCAGATCGGCCCGGCCCATGATATATACGTGCCATGCGAATTTTTACTGTTACTAATTTAATTTTTTTTTAATTTACAAAACTAATTTTCGATTTGAATCATTTGCAAAACTAACCTCTTGTCGCCCTGGGCCACGGCGGTATTTAAAAACCGCCGTGGCCCAGGGCGGCGAATGGCATCCCGTCACCCGGGGCTAACGGCGCCGGCGGCCGTTAGCCGCGGGGAGGCCACGTGGATTCGCCGCCCTGGGGGACGGCGGCGAATGCCCCCAGGGGGCCGAATGCAAAATTGCATTCACCGCCCTGGGGACGGCGGTTTTTAGCATAGTGAACGGACGGTCCGCACAAGGATCGGACCGTCCGAATCCAGGGGGCCGCTTGCAAAATTTTTTTTTCTTTTTTTTTGATATTTTTTCTCAACTAGCAACACGAGAATAGCAAAATCTCGTGAAGGTGCAGCTTAAACCGATGTAAGATGTGGCCTGTAGAAAATTACGAGTGTGCTTTAAAAACCGTGCTGAAACTTCGGACCTCAAAAACTCAATCTTCCCGGCCGAATTTCGCAAAATTTTTTTGGACAAACCTGACAAAGTGGGGGGAAGCGGATGTAAAATTTTCTGTAGATGTCCGTAGAGTACCTATTTGCCCGATTCCGAGACCGTATGCGAAAGTTATGACTGTTTTAAGATAGTTAGCGCGCGTTATAACAATTTGCCGTCAATTCGGACCGTCCGATCGCTGTGCGGACGGTCCTATGCATTCGCCGCCGTCCCCCAGGGCGGCGAATGTAATTTTGCATTCGGCCCCCTGAGGGCATTCGCCGCCGTCTCCCAGGGCGGCGAATCCACGTGGCCTCCCCGGGGCTAACGGCGGCCGGCGCCGTTAGCCCCGGGTGACGGGGATGCCATTCGCCGCCCTGGGCCACGGCGGTTTTTAAATCCCGCCGTGGCCCAGGGCGGCAAGAGAGTAGTTTTACAAATGATCCAAATCGAAAATTAGTTTTGTAAATTAAAAAAAAATAAATTAGTAACAGTAAAAATTCCGTGCCATGCTGGGGACAATAAACAATTCGATTTTGCTATACACTCATGATTAGAAGCTGTGACACTCCAGATAGATGAAGTATATTAATTCAGTAGCTCCATAATTTTTAAAAATCTTTTGATAAAGAGTATATATTGATAAAAAAAATTACAGGAGCCGTATATTTTCATTTTTTTTCTTAGATCGAGCCCAGTCCACATTCACACTTGAATCTGGAACTCTGCATACAAAACGACGAAGTGGACAGTGGAATAGTATATATATTATTTGTTATTGATGCATATAGTCTTAGGCAGCCGCCGTGTTAAGTTCATTATTGAACGATGTTAATCTGGACAGATCGATAATTAGTCTCGAGCCTGGTCAGCACATGGTGGGGTAATTGATTTATTAATTAGGATGAAGTTGTCATATTTACATGAGAATTTTTTAACAAGATATATTATAGTATTAAATAATAAAAACGATTACAACCCCATTGTTACAATAAAGAAAACCAAAACATCTAACAAAGTAGGACAAAGATGCCTCACATTTTGAAACAAATACAGACAAATGGATACATCGCACGCACTAGCTTCATTTCTCCAACGAAACAACAAATCAGTGCTACTGAACAACTCAGTGACGCCCAAAACCATAAATTTGATCAGTAATAACTACCAAGTCGTCTTTATTGAGAACTCGCAAACGAAATAGCCACTAACAAAAAAATAGAAAAAGCAAGAGACGCTAAATAAACCTAACTATATGAACATCATGAACGTCATGGAATATAAACCCTAGACTACCTACTAGATCTGATCCTCCAAAGATTCTAGTGGAGAAAACCTAAGAACTAATCAGAGAATGACGAGAGACATGTTCCCTCCCTCACTTGAGATGAGGCCACCGAATATGGAGGAGGCGGACCAGACTAGGCCGGCAACGAGAGTCCCTTTGCAAGTTGCTCTCGGTATCTCCTGAGGGGTTTGCAATTTCGTTTTCGGTAGGGCACCGAAATTTCGGATATTTCGGACAAAATTTATTGAATTTTGAACAGTTTTTGACCAAATTTGAATAAAATTTGACTATATTTACAAAAATTTAGAAAAATTTAAATTTTTCGGGTGAAATGGTGTCGTGCTGGGGAACCAAAATTGCAAACCCTGTTCTCCTCAAATACCGCATAGTCACTCTATGTATAAATATATATCCTCAGATGTTGATTGTTGCACAGGTATAATTTGGTCATTCCATATCTTACGAACTTGATTTCTTCTTATTTTATTTCTTCCTATTCCTTTAGAAAAAAAAAAGTTCTTAGCTGACATATACTAGCATCCATTTGCTGCTTCTTGCATTATTACTAGTATAGTACAGTACCACAGTAGTTGTACAAGTACTGTATCAATCAATGCGATCCGTATCTCATCTGACCCGGGGGTTGCTTGCTTAACTGGCTCGGTTAACGTACTGATCTGCTCCGTCCTTTTTAAAATATAACTATCTTTAGTTCTGAATCTAAATAAATATATGTCTAGATTTATAGCTAAAAGTAGTTATATATATTTTAAGACAGAGATAGTGTATATATATATTATAAACTACTGGAGATTGGATGTCACCATGCATGATTCAGAGTCCAAATGCACACATGATGAATTAATAGATGTAGGTAATTGAGAGTCCACAATAGAGGTCGGGCGGTAAGTGAGAAGGACCCTTCTCCTCTCTTTCTTTCTTTCTTTCTTTTTTGCAAAGGGAGCAGCATGTATAGAGACAGCAGGGTATGCCGACTAAAGCGATCAAGTAGAGTTAGCTAATTAATTAGCTCTCTAATTACAATCAACAGGGTAGCTAATTAGATGTAGAGAGCTCAATAATATATAGGAGTATATATTGATAAGGTAATAGAAGCGTTATTGAATCGAGCCTATAACGGAGATGGAGGAGAAGAAGCCATATGTAATAGCGATGATGATACAAGTGATGTACGCGGGCATGTTCGTGGTCACCAAGGCAGCTTTCGACCATGGCTTCAACACCTTCGTCTTCATCTTCTACCGTCAGGCGGCAGCCACTCTTCTCCTGCTGCCCCTTGCTCTTCTTCTCGAGAGGTATTGATAAATTTAACCTCTTGCATATGTTGTTCCTTCTCCAGCTTAGTAATTCGGAACGACTACTGTGATAATCGTCTGAAGGAAAAATGTGCGATCGATGTCGTTCATGTTGCTCCTCAAGCTCTTCTTCTGCGCCTTCATCGGGTACATCCTGTTGCATGCGTCGTCTTCAGATTCAGATCAATGCACGGCACGGCTATCGATGATTAATGATTCGATCGGATTTGCATGCAGGAACACATTTAGCTTGAATCTGTACAACGTAAGCATGAAGTTCACCTCTGCAACAGTTGCATCTGCAGCAAGCAACTCCTTGCCTGTCATCACCTTCTTCCTCGCCCTCATAACTAGGTACCTATAACTTCATTACGTACCAGTTTCTAGCTAGCTAGCTAGCTTCATCACGTACACATATATATACTCCATATGCTTGCATTGGCAGGATGGAGTCTGTGAAGCTGAGGAGCTCGTCGGGCATAGCCAAGCTCGCCGGCGTGGCGCTCTGCTTCGCCGGAGTCATGGTGCTCGCCTTGTACAAGGGGCCGGCGCTGAACCCGGTGAACCACCACCACCACCTGGTCTTCGCCGGCGGCGGCGACGCGACGAGCAGCAGGGAGGAATGGATCCGAGGCACGTTGTTGATGGTGGTAGCGAACGTGACGTGGTCCATGTGGATCGTCCTCCAGGCGGCGGTGCTCAAGGAGTTCCCCAACAAGATGCTCGTGACGGCGACGCAGTGCGTCTTCTCCGCGGTGCAGACGCTGGTGGTGGCCGTGGCGGCGGAGAGGGACATGGCCAGGTGGAAGCTCCGCCTCGACATCAGCCTCCTCGCCGTCCTCTACACCGTAATTATTATATATGCTACTAGCTACCTCCTCCTTGTCGCCGTCGTCGTCCTCATCTCGATGACTCGATGATCTATATATCTCCATGAATGGATGCAGGGGTTGGTGGTGACGGGGGTGTCGTACTACCTGCAGGCGTGGTGCGTGGAGCTCAAGGGCCCGGTGTTCCTGGCCATGTCCAACCCGCTCTGCTTGCTCCTGACCATCTTCTGCTCCTCCTTCTTCCTCGCCGAGATCGTCCACCTCGGCAGGTACATTATTATTTTGCAAATCAATCAATTAGTTAATGCATCTATACCTGATAATTGAAAAATATTCATCCATGGCAGTATTTTAGGTGGGATTTTGCTGGTGGGAGGGCTCTACAGCGTGCTGTGGGGTAAGAGCAACGAGATGGCTGTCGTCGACGGCAATGGTGATGAACAGCAGATAATCTGTACTACTAGCTGCTACCAGTTCAGAATCAGAGATGGTAGTGTTGGTGGTGGAGAAGACGATCAGCGGCAGCCAAGAGCAGGAGAAGGAATCCACATCACCGCTTCAACCAGTACAGTGTAATTACATACATATATATAAATATATTCAGATATCTAATTCCGTACGTGAAGAAATGTACATATATCCATGCACAGGGAATGAATACTAATCTCTAAAGAGGATATCCCCTTTATACTTTTTTCTCCTAAATTCAATATAACTAGTTATAAAAAATTTTGAAAAAATTTGACAACGTAGATTATAGTGACATTTATCACTCCATAAAAAATCAAGTTCAAATTTAGCCTATAAATTGAGAAATAAAAAAGACAAATTCGAGTATAAACAGTACCATTACTATTCATACGCTGGATTTGTCTTTTTTATATCACAATGTGTGAGTTAAATTTAAACATAAAATTTTGTGGAGTGATATACATATGTTGTATGAGTGTTATCAAATTTTTAAGAATTTTTTATAACTATTTAATAGGTTTTTAAATAGATGAGAGAACATCTCCTCGAGAGATAAAAACAGTTTCCCCCATGCATGCATGTGATCGACCCAATTCATTTGGACTAGTTCTGTATTAGCAATTCACATACGTACTAATTTTGCTTGTTTGATCGAGGTCAAGCCCCAAGACATTAGCTAATTAACTGGTTTTGTTTCTCTTTTTTTTGTACGCGGCAAGACTTTTTTTTAAAAAAATTTTCAACATTAATGATTGCACCGTACGTATAGTAGGTAACGGCATACAATGCAATAATCTGTCGGTAATCCGAGCCGACTCCAAAGATGACTCCAAAGAATTAAATTACCTGAGATAACCATGTGATCAGCATGCAGTGTCTAATGAGCAGATCGAGCAGCCCTATATAGAGTTCCTCTATAATATACTATATCCTGTGGATCGTATTAATTATTTAACGGTTTATATCTATACTATACTAGTAAAATTTTTCTTATAGTATGGGTAGTATATGCAAGTAGTATGTCCTAATATAAGGGTATCGTGGGAAAAAAGTCATCGCATTTTGTTAGACACAATTTAAGATTTGTGCAAAGATATGTACAACAATATATACATTGATTTGAGGGGGCATAATTCGGCAAATACTTTCATTCCTACATACGCAGCAAGAGAGCATGTTGCACTCATAACTAAGTATATATGCGTTATAGTTTGATTCTGATCCAACAATTAATATATTTAAAAGTTCTGAAGCACGTAAGTCTTATTATTGAGCACCCTAAATTTTAAAGCAAATTTAATTAGCAATGTGTATCTGCCACAAATGCACACAACTAGAAAAAAAATAAAAACGAAATAAGACAACCAAAACAAAACAAGCTGCCTTATGGCTACTCACTCTCGTACAAGTAGGATGAGTAAAAAAAGTGTGCCGCTGGGATATGAAGTTGGAGCTGTAGATCTTTATTCAAAGACTAAAATGACACATTTAACAAGTGAACAATAAACAAGTAGGAGCATTATTGAATTCAAAATACTAGATTACGATTTTTACCTTACGATTTATCTAGATGACCCATTCCTTCTCTCTTTTTATAATTTTTTGACATGTCATCAATTTGACTTATATAGCATCTTATTTAATGAGATTAAAACTCTTATGAATTCTACGTTTGAAATGGCCTTAATTACTAATTTCTCCATGCATCGATGTTCTCTGAAGACAATCGAATCGTCAATATAAACTACTCCAGGTTGATTGTTGGGTTGGTACTTCTACATATGCGAATCACATGCCGTCGCGTCTCTTACATGCTAAATACTTATAACGAAATAAAGAAAAAATTGATAAAACACATAAAACATATACTGTACTAGTCTGAATGTGTGACAATTTTTTTTGTTTCAGACTGACAGAGACGCAGGGTAGGTATATCGTGGGTTGGTCGTGCGGATCGAATCATAGTCCACACAGCAATTAATATGGCCTGCATTTATCACGCTGCTAGTAATTATTGATGATTAGCAAGTGACTGATTAGCAGCTGCTAGTACTAGCTTGGTCAGCTAATAAAATGCTCCTAGGCAGAGCGGAGCAAAGCAAAAGGGATCTGCACTCTGCTGGCTTGTGAACGATCGAGTTGCTGCTGACGAATAATTGGAGCACTTCACTACACTGCTCGATCTATTCAGATCCCACGAACAAACTAATTATTGATTAAATTAACGAGTTGAACTGGAGCAAAGTGCAAGGACGAATTAGCAACATATATCGATCGATCTGTATTGGTCTGTTGAGTACGTACGTCTGTAGCTAGCTGTCGCCATGGATGAGCTAGCAAAGAAGAAGAAGAAGCCATACATGATCGCGATGATGATACAAGTGATCTACACGGGCATTCATGTTCGTCATCTCCAAGGCGGCGTTCGACGAGGGCATGAGCAGAGCACCTACGTCTTCATCTCCTACCGCCAGCTGGCAGCTGGCTCTCTCCTCCTCCTGCCTCTCGCCCTTCTTCTCCACAGGTAAATAGTTAGTTTTCGCATTAAAACTTAGCTGACAACAACCTAATGCATGAGTTTACTGTAGGACGAATAAAAACTCAGGATCGATGTCTTTCTGCCTGTTGTTGAAGCTCTTCATGTATTCCTTAATCGGGTAAGTGTGCACAATGCATGTATTATATCAGTGTTAATCTATGTATCTAGCTAGATAACTTGTGATCGATTCAGATATGCATGTTTTCGCATGCATTGAAATACTAGTATATATCATTATTGACTTAGGTTATATATTGTTTGAGAAGGGCATTATGCAGATACATAGCTTAGCTAGTGGTGCATGCATGCAACTGAATGCTAACTAGCTACTACTCCCGTCGTTTCAAAAAAAAAAAAATGCAATTATAACATTTAAAATTTATGCTCAAAAAATATAACACTCATTTAAATTTATTCCCATATTACCCTTAACCATTCTCTTACTTCTCACCTTCTCTCATTTAATGAGAAACATCTAAGTTATTTTTTTCCTACTAATATATCTTATAATTGGTTTTCCTTTTGGTTGATATTAATCGAGGAATTAATGGATGTGCATGCAGGATAACATTCAGCTTAAACCTGTACCATGTAAGCCTCAAGTTCACCTCTGCAACTGTGGCGTCGGCAACAGACAACGCTTTGCCCGCCGTCACCTTCTTCCTCGCCCTGTTCTTGAGGTGCACGCATGCTAATATACGGTGACAAATTCTATTCACACAAGCTTTTTTATATATACGTGTATATCAACTAATAAATACCACTAAAAATTCTAGAAAAATTTATACATTTACTTCTAATAGTATTATACTTATGTATAAAGTTTCATTTTTAAATTTATTAGTAACTTTATAAGATTTTTTTCTCTATATGTATAATGAATTTGAAAATGAAACTTTATATAGTTGTAGTACTATTGGAAGTAATTGGAATTTTCGGTGATATTTATTAGTTGCTGTGCGCGGTGTACATATGAAAAAGCCTACATATCCTATACACATAAGCTTTTCGTGCACATAACATATACACGAACTAATAAATATCATAAAAAATTCTAGAAAGAATTATATAGTTACTTTCAATAGTACCGTACCTATGTATAAAGTCTCATATTCAAATTCATTATATTTTAGTCGTAACAAAAAAAATCTGACAGTTTTAAGAGTATAAATTTATCAGATTTTTATTTTTTTTTGCTCTCTATGTATGACGAATTTGAAGGTAGGACTTTATACATAGGTGTAGTAGTATTGGAAGTACATGTATAAATTTTTTTAGAATTTTTTTAATAATATTTATTAGTTAGTATGTATGGTGTGTGTACGAAAAAGCTTGTCTGCAAAGGATATATAGCGGTGCATAGGATACATTCTCAGTTATATATATTGATCATATACAAGGCAAACTTGTCAATCTTGTTGCATGCACTCTGGCTTGCCGGATGGAAGTTGTAAAGGTGAAGAGCCCCTCTTGCATAGCCAAGCTCAGCGGCGTGGCTCTCTGCCTCGCAGGAGTCGCCGTCATCGCCTTGTACAAGGGCCCGGCGCTGAGCCCTCCTCTGAAGCACCACCGTCCCTTTTGCGCCACCGCTGCAAGAGGAGATGGTCGGAGGGAAGAAGAATTAGCAGCAGGAGGAGCATGGGTTCCTGATGGTGGTGGCCAACACTACATGGTCACTCTGGATCGTCCTGGGGTTAGAGCAAGGAGAAGGACACTACTCATCATCAGACGTCTCAGGCCACCGCCGCTGCGGCGGACGACGACGACCGTACAGCGCCGACCTGACCTGACTGACCATGTTCCATATCAGCTACCTCCCAATAATTCGTCAGTGTAATTAACCATCTCTTCGCTGTTACTCTTCCACGCTGTGACGAATTAAAAAAAGTTTCAAACTTTCAATCGAACTTAAAAAAAATGAGTAAATTATATTTTACACCAGCTGAAACGTATCTTGCTTCACTTTATATCAAGTTTAGTATATATTTTTATTTTACACCGGATATAGTAAAATAAATTTTACTTTGTACCATGATACATCATCAAATCTATAGAAATTTTATCCAATTTTTATAAAGTCTGATTTAAACTTTGTGAATTGTGGTGTAAATTCAAAAAGTTACAGAAGTTTTACTTGTATTTCATAATATTTTTCTATAATTATATGAAGCAATCTAATACAAATTAAAACTTATTTTGATATACTCAAGTGCAAAATAAAACTATGTACTAAATTTGGTGTAAAATAAAATAAGATACACTATACAATACAAAGTATAATTTACTCTTAAAAAAATTAAACATAAAAAATGGGCGCTGTATTCGATTTACAGCAGACAAGGAGTACTTTTGGCAAGGGCGAAGGCGAACGAAGTGGGCTGCCTGAGACCCATGAGATCCTGCGGCCACGAGGTAGCGCACGAATCTCCACGCGCAAAGGGCTCAACTTTACTCGACTCTGGCTCGTTGTCCTCCCCTTCCTCCTGATCCCCGGCCGCCGCCGCCGCCGCCGCCGCCGGGATGCAGGCCGCCGCACGGAGATGGAGATGGAGATGTTTCCACTCCACAGCCTCCGCGCTTTCCAAATCTACGGTTCGCTCCGGCTCCTCCCCCTTCCCTTCTTTCATTTGCTTTCGTTCAACCCTCCCCTCCCGTTGAAGATAGCAAATCGCCAGCGACTCGTGAAAATAGCAACCTTTGTAGATGCAATATAATAGTCAAAGATGATTTTTTTAAAAAAAAAACTTCTAGATAAGATGATCCCTCCTTACTAAGGCTACTTAGCCTAAGAACTAACGGATGTTCCTCCCCACTGTTGCAATGTGATTTGGTAATTTATTGGTGCCTACCTGTGGTTCCTCAGGGGAGCCATGCTTCTGCCAGTATCTACCATGGGCCTCTGATTTCAGCCGTTTTCTTGCTCGTCCGCTGGTGATTTAGTAAAGCTGTGTATTTTCACAATCAAAACTGCACTTTGGGGTTTGATTCACAGGAAAATTGAGACAGCTACACAAGTTCTAAAAGACTGCGCAATTCAATGTACAAGATGCAACCACACCTCTTTAGACGTTTGTTTTTTTCGTGTATTGCCACTTTCACTATGTATGTATGTTGAACAGTAATGGAATTTGTTTTCCTGGACAGCCTCGCATCAGATTTGCTGTCCGCGAAAAGCGTGCCGATGCTAAGGCTGCTCTGAAGAACATTCTACTTAACGGTGGTCCCTGTCAGGTGCTTATAATCCTTTTATTGTGTTTTGTTAACTGTAAAGTGTGTCCACATATCTGTAAATCACAACCAATCCCATACTGATTTAGCTAACAAGACTTCAATCCCATACTGATTTAGCTAACAAGACTTCAATCCCTTCTCACTCCCATCAGAACTACAAAATTAAGCATGCTTGGCGAGAACCATATCAAGCGTGCTCTACGTTGATCTCTCCCATGACTACAACCATATCAAATATTTTCATATTCGTCTAGCTGGTGGACACAAAAATACATCTCGACATATATGGACATGAAACAAAAAAATTCTGCATTGTGTTGACAAATGATTAAGAATTTTGAATATATGTTCTTTATAGGAGAGCAGCAATAAACAAAAGAGGCAACAAAAAGGTAGCAGTAAATCAAAGCTTCCAAACTCCAGCTCTGGAAAAAATCCACATAGAAAAGGCAAAAGTAAGTTCTTTCTGAAATTTTTCCTTAAACTACATTTGCTCATTTTCTTGTATTACGTTTACAGCGGATTGTATTTTCTCATTGTTCTGCATTTTTAGGGTATATTTGGATAATAAGTAGTGCTCTATGTTGTTTTATATAGGTGCACAAAATTGGAGAAACTTTGATGAAGATGACTGCAGTGATACCCCTTATGGGAATTTTGGTGGTAAAAGATCTTTTACATGGTACTGGCCTGGAGAGAATGACGAAAGTGGGAGTTCCAGTGGATTTCAGTGGAGGGATGAGTCTCAGTCGACCAAATCAAGGGAAAGAGTTTGGAATGAAAGTGATGTAGATGAGGAAGAGCCTTGCTATGATAATCTTCTAAGCCATAGAATATCACTTGGTTTGCCACCTTCAGGTCCATTAGAACTTGATCATATTAAGTCCGCGTAAGTCTTATGAACATTCCTTACAACATTGGCTCATATTTTGATTGTATCTGTATCTTGAAGCTGTTAATTGGTTGTATCTCTCAATGCAATCTTTTGTGCAGTTTTCGCGCATCGGCTCTCAGGTGGCACCCAGACAAACATCAAGGAGCATCACAGGTCACTACGGCTGTCCTTGCTATTTTTTGGCACTCTTTAGTGATATCCTCACATACTCTTTAGTAAGGAATCATTAGTGTAGCACAGCTGCAAAGGTGATTGGCAGTTACAAAGTCAGTTATAAGCTTAACCTGTCAGTCACTAAGCCTCTACGAATACCAGATACTAATCGAGTTGCTAGCAGCGATACTAGAAAAGGCCACATCTTTTTTAGCGAAAAGGAAAAAGGCGCATGATTTTCCCTTGTCGCAGTACCTTATATGCAGCTATCTGAACAATAATGTATTGCAGGCTGAAGCGGAGGAGAAGTTCAAACGCTGTGTGGAAGCATACAAGGCATTGGCTGGTGCTTTCAAACCGAGTGGCTAACCCTGTATCTTCATGACAGAAGAGGTGATAACTGATGAAGTTACTAGAGTTTCAACACACCAAGAAACAACGGGATCTGAATATTAATCTTTACCAAAGCAGCCCTCCTTTGCAAAACAGGGGGGCAATTACGTTTGTGTCGATGGTATTATGACAATTAGACTTGTTTAGAGTGGTAATTAACGAAGCAATTGTTCGTATATAATTTCCATGAAATCAGTTGAGGCGAAACAAATTGCAGTGCTCCAATTTTTTCCGGTGTCAGGCAATGTATATTGTTTCTTCGAAAATAAAAGGCAGATTACGGTGGTAAGAACACAGATGGGTTGATTATGTTTGTAGCTGTTTAGCAAGATAGCAATTCAATTCAACCCAAGAAATTGGGGTCGAAATGTCGGATTGCGTTCACCCCTTAATGCAAGTGTGCTGCTGGCTGTCAAACATCTCAGCATGGTAGCTGACGATTCCATGTGATGATTACTGCACAGTGCTTTCAGAGACCATATAATCCACATCATCTTGAAATAAATCCAAAAATTAACATAAATATACGCTTGGAGCAATGTATAGAACAATAAGCTCATACGAACAGTTCTAACCAATCAAACGAACCAAGTTTGACAAGTGAACTCACAATCTGAGATGACACAAACATAGAGTACTCGTACACTGATTGACCACATACAAAAGTCGTCTCCGAAAGGAAAAATAAACATAGCCTGCAAATCTGCAATACATATCTAGATAAACGAACCAAACATAACTCGAGACTACAGATGATAAGAGCAGAGCACTTGGAGAAAATCAGAAGCATTTCCTGTGGACGATTGCTGGGCCAGATTCATCGTACTCGTCCTTTGAGATCCACATCTGCATACCAATGCGAAATACAACAGATTTCAGATGCTAGCATAGGTTGATCATGATACATACGTTCTAGAAATTAAGACTGAACCATTATCTAAAAAAGAAAGTAAAGTTGACAGTTCTTGTGGCAGCTACAGATATACAGGAGCTACATACCTGTTGGAAAGTACTGAGTGAGGCTAGGATCGACCCTCCGATCCAGACACTGTACTTCCGCTCAGGTGGAGCAACAACCTTAATCTTCATGCTGCTCGGGGCAAGGGCAGTGATCTCCTTGCTCATACGATCAGCAATGCCTGGGAACATTGTTGTACCACCACTGAGCACAATGTTGCCATAAAGGTCCTTCCTGATATCCACGTCGCACTTCATGATGGAGTTGTAGGTGGTCTCATGAATACCAGCAGCTTCCATACCAATCATGGATGGCTGGAAGAGGACCTCAGGGCACCGGAACCTCTCTGCACCAATTGTGATTACTTGACCATCAGGTAGCTCGTAACTCTTTTCAATTGAGGAGCTGTTCTTGGCGGTTTCCAACTCTTGCTCATAATCAAGGGCAACATATGCAAGTTTCTCCTTGATGTCCCTTACAATTTCCCGCTCGGCTGAGGTAGTGAAGGAGTAGCCCCTCTCAGTCAGAATCTTCATAAGGGAGTCTGTGAGGTCCCGACCAGCCAGATCCAAACGAAGAATGGCATGAGGAAGCGCATATCCTTCATAAATGGGCACCGTGTGGCTGACGCCATCACCAGAGTCAAGAACAATACCTGCAGAACAGAGAAATATAAGCCATGAAGTACCCCTCTAAATTAAACATTTACTTGTCGATAGTTAGCTGTTTGTCCCCTGGTCACATGGGGTTGCAGGTAGTAATCAAGATTGAAGTATAAGTAAAAGATGCAAGCAAATGAGCATTAATAAAGATGGATGCAAATCATAAATTAATCGCAAAACATTAACAATGATAAAAATTAGTGTATGGAGAACTGGATCATATATAAGTGCATAATTGAGCAAACCCTCAATGGACTAAAAGATAGAAACAATTCATACCAGTAGTACGGCCACTGGCATAGAGGGAAAGCACGGCCTGGATTGCAACGTACATTGCAGGAACATTGAAAGTCTCAAACATAATCTGGGTCATCTTCTCTCTGTTGGCTTTTGGGTTCAAAGGAGCTTCAGTAAGCAATACAGGGTGCTCCTCAGGTGCCACACGAAGCTCATTGTAGAAAGTATGATGCCAGATTTTCTCCATGTCATCCCAGTTGCTTACAATACCGTGCTCAATTGGGTACTTAAGTGTGAGGATACCTCTCTTAGACTGTGCCTCATCACCAACATAGGCATCCTTCTGTCCCATTCCTACCATAACACCAGTGTGCCGAGGACGGCCAACTATACTAGGAAACACGGCCCTTGGTGCATCATCCCCCGCGAAACCAGCCTACATGATGAAATGTAAAGGGAGGCATATTAGAAATGCAGGAGATGACATACATAGCAGTTATGAGTAAAAAAATCTGACCTTGACCATTCCAGTGCCATTGTCACAGACAAGAGGCTGGATGTCCTCACCGTCAGCCATTTCCTACAGAAGAGCTGCAAGTAGCAGAAGAAGGAATAGTTAATATAACAAGTACTCATCCTTTACTCTATAACATGACTTGTGAAAGCGTTTTAATTAAAATCATTGAGGTTTTCTTAAGCGAAAAAGTAATCAAAACAAACGCATGTTATGTATTACCTCCAACGTTTAAGAGGGTTAAGCTCTAGTCTGCAGGCTAGATTATATGACAAAAAGCATCTGCATTCTGCTACTTCATATTCCACTAAGTCGGTAAGCTTGGTGGCATGCGTTCTACTTTCTACCATACAGCTGCTAACTTTTATTTTCCGTAACTAAATAATTTCACAAGAATCACTGAAATCACAGCCTCTAGCATCGGATGAGTCCAGACCAGAATTCAGTAAACATAATGAAGGATTCATCTTGTTCTGTACATGGTAAATCTGAACCACAAACTCAAGTGAATGTAACATCCTGGCTATTAAGAAAAGCTTGTTCCCTGCACACGGTCGGGGTCGCCTCTGTGTAGATCAGATCCTTGACCATTTGAGGCCCAAAACTAAGGTTAGCCTAGCCCACACAAGAAGAAGGAGAAGAAACTTCAAGTTGGCACAGCTAGCCGCACAACAACGAGGAGAAGAAACTCCGGCAGAACCGGGGAGGCTGTAGATCCGGGTGGGCAGGAGGCGGATCTGGCCGCCGGCGACCAGGAGCGGTGTGAGACATCAAAGCTCTCAAACTTGTTGTACATGCTCACCGTGGAGTGAAAGCGAAAGGAGAGCAAGATCCAGGTCTAGGCTAGGCAGCAAGAAACACACACACACACACACACAGAGAGAGAGGGGATCACCGTGGAGGAGCAGAGCGGCGGCGATGAGATCGGATGCGACCTCTCGTCTCGTCTCGTCTCCTGCAGAGTGGAGAGTGGTAGGGAAGGTGGCCGCCGCTGCTGCTGCTGCTCCTGCTGCCTGCCAACCCGCTATAACTGCAGGCTGCTGGCTGACGCAACATCACATCATCATTGCTTTGCATTGTAGTATTGCAGGCCCATCAATCAACTTCACTTCTCTCTAGACAGCCCATTGTTGATTTTAGAATACGGCCCATCACTTTATGTAGACTCTATGTTATTATTTCTTTAAAAAATGCTTCCTAGAATCGGATTTGATATAATTTAAGTACTATAAAATATATAAAATATTTAGATTCATAGTAATATATTATATCAAATTCGGTCTTAGGTTACTATATTTTAAAACGAAAAGAATAGATTAAAATCCGCCCTCTATACACAGCCAAGACTCCATGTTATTAGTGAAAACCATTCCGATTTTTGTGTGTGTGTGTGACTGTGTTTTTCTTGAGATCAGGGTTGTTTGTCTCATTCATTTAGACAAAGTTTCAGAGTTAACAAGATCCTAGATACAACTAGGGATACAATGCCGGTATATATACCGAGTGAACAGGCAGCAGCATTCACCTTCATGATCAGGGTCAGTTACAATCAAACTGAAAGACCAACTTGTGGAAACTTTCCTCCCGAGCAAGAGAGAACACTTTCACAAAGCCAGTGCTTCAGCAATCTCTGGTGCAGTCATATCACCAAAGGACTGAGATTAAGCTATAGGACTGAAATGTATGACTGACAGTAAACGGTTGAGTTACCAAAATAGGAGAGATCAAACGTTAATTGTTTTTTTTCTTTTTGTGCAGATTGGTGGGAGACTGGGAGGGCAGGCAAAAATGATCATGTACTACACGTCAGATTGGCATCGCCATCGTAAGATCGTAGCATCTGTTCTTCATAGGTACGGCTTTGCTGGTCGAGCTAGCGACCAGCGACTTGTACTTTTCCTCATTGGAGGCAGTGGCTCGAAGGCTAGCAATGTTATACTCCTATGATTTACAAACTAGAGAGGACTCACTGATATATATGGTACCAGAATATGCATGCTAGCATGGGATTTTTTTTCTTTTAACATAATGAGCAAATTAATTTTCGCAGACAGTCAAAACTCATTTTCTCTACCCGCCTAGCCCCAGGTGTATATAAAAATTAGGATTTTCGTATGCGGACGCCACAACCGCATGTGAAAACCAATTTTCGCAAGCGGACATATTAAGTTGCCCGCTCGTAAATATTTTTTTTTTAAAAAAAAGAAATCCAGAAACCCTAAAAGCTACCGCCGCCACCATCGTCACGTGCAGTAGCAGCCAGTAGGTCCTGGTCGAGGTCGTCGTCGCCATTGAGGTCATCATTGCACGGATGAGAGAGAGGTAGGACTTTGGATCTGGACCTCCTTGACATCGTCGTCGTCCGATCTGCATCTCGGCCGTCGTCGCCGCCGCTCCTATGCCTGGGGGCGGCGGATCCGCCCCTCCCGCAACCGCCACTAGCGCTCCTAAGGCTGTCGCTACTGCCCGTCGCTGCCGCTCGCGAGGCCGCCATCGGCGCTCCTGAGCCCGCTCCTGCCACCAGCCGCTGCAGCAAGGACGTGAGAGAGAGAGAGAGTGAGTGGATAAGATTAAGAAGGGGAGAGGATAGGGATGGAAGGAGAGAAAATAAAGAAAGTGGGTGCGTGTGGTCTGGTTCGTATTTTTAGATGGTCTTCTTAATAGGTCCGTCTAAGAAATAGGTCTTTTTTAATAGGTCTTTTTTTTAGGTGGGCTTGTTAAGAGGCCCACCTATGAAAATCGATTTTCGCAAGTGGGTTTTTACCAGACATCCTCTGAAAATTTTTATATGTGGGTCCTTTTTTAATCTATTTGTAAAAATAAAGAGGGTGTCTGAAAAAATCATTTTTTAAGTAGTGATCATTAGGGATGGTTCTTCTTGGACCTTGCATGACGCATAGTACAGCATCGAGTTTTCAGCTCTTCTCTTGGCGTTTGTTGGTAATGGAATCACAGTAAGTACTTGTTGCTCCCTTCATTTGGTACACAAAAGTAAACCAGATGGCAACCAATCTGCTGTCAAATTCCAATCACATGTGATCCATAGATGTGACCAATAAACTGCCAGTTCCTAGGATGTCTATGTTGTCGGAATGAATGACCCACTTTTGATGAGTTTAAAGGTGGTGGAAGAAGAATATAAAGATGATTATGTAAAACAAGATATTTTATTACTGAATGATTAATTAAGTATGGAATCGTCTATTGATTAAATGTTTTAAAAAAATAAATCTATAAAATAATTTTTTCTATATTCAAAGATAAAAGATATGAGCCGTTAGATGCAATTGTACATATTTATAACTGAATTGTATAAATTTATAACTAAAATTACACAAATCGATAATATCGACTACAACAAGTTAAAAATACAACTTAGAACTCGCTTCCTTATCTCAAATCTTAAATAAAATAAAAAAATCAAACGTAGTGAAAACTCCTCTCGTTTTTCGTGAGCACGTTTTTCGAACCGTTAAACGGTGTATTTTTTTTAAAAATTATCTAAAAGTTAATTTAAAAAATCACATTAATCCATTTTTCAAATTTGCAATAGCTAATACTTAATCAAATTTGCTATTAATCAATTGTATTTTTTTAAAAAAATTATCTAAAAGTTGCTTTAAAAAATCACATTAATATATTTTTTCAAATTTACAATAGCTAATACTTAATCAAATTTGCCAAATTTGATTAAGTATTAGCTATTGCAAATTTAAAAAATGAATTAATGTGATTTTTTAAATCAACTTTTAGATAATTTTTTTTAAAAATACACTGTTTAACGGTTCGAAAAACGTACTCATGAAAAGTTTCGTGAGAGGAGGTTTCACCCCTTCCCTTATATTCAAACGGATCCTTAACCACCAAAAACAAAACATATTGCTAATTAATTAGCGAATGGGCAGTGCAAGGAATTTGTTATTATTCATTCCTGGACGCTATTACTACAGCTATTTCCTTCTGTAATTAAAAAAATTTACAGACGGTCCTTAAATTTATAAGAGAATTTTATCTTGGTCCATAAATTTATAAAACACATATTTACATCTCCAAACTTTCTAAATATATTATCTTGGTACGAAATTTGATATGGCATATCATACGGACGCTGACATACATAAAAATCTGACTTATCATGGTATAGCCCATTTACCTTTTCAATTTCTTTTTATTTCTTTTTTTTCCTTTCCTCTCCATTCTCTCTCCTCCCCTCTTCCTCCGAATGGATCAGCGGCGGCGACGGCTCCTCCGTCCCACCCACCACTGCTTCTGTCCTCGTCGCCACCAGCCATCGGCATCCCCCATGTCCGAGGAGGACGACGACCAGCTGCTGCTCGTTGGCGCCTGGATCCAGATGCTCAGATCCGCCGCCGGTGCCACCCGATGCCATCGTCTTCCTCATCTTCTTCACCTCATACTCGTCCTGCCCTGCTCGCCGCAGCAGCCGGTGGCGGAGGGCGGCGACGGGAGAAGAAGCTTCACGTGGTGACTTGGGCTCGGGGATGGCGGCGGCGGCAGGCGGCCTAGATCCGACGGCAACTCCCCTCCTACCTATTGTCCGGCTCGTCACCGCCCTCGGCCGGAAAGCCCCTTTGCCACCGACCTTGAGCTCGAGCTCGCCCCCGGCCACGGGCGCTCGAGCTCTCACCCACAGGTCGCTATCGTCAGGCTCGCCCCTCGATCTCTCGCTCCCGGACGCCGTTGTCCTTGAGCCGTCCAGAGGAAGAAGGAAAAAGAAAAAAAAAAGAGAAAAAAAAGAAGAAAAAAAAAAGTAAGAGGAGAAGAGAGAAAAAGTGAAATTTGTGGGTGGGCTCTACTTATCAGTGAAGGGAGGATTAGGGGTGATGCTGTATCAGCATCCCTGTGGCATGCTCAGATTTTGGATTGAGATAATACATTTAGTAAGTTTGGGGATCTAAAGATGTATTTTATAAATTTATTAATTTAGACTATGTTCGTATATAAGTTTAAGAACCACCAATATATTTTACTATAAAATAATCTATCTATCTAAGGAATTAATTATAAAAGAAATATCTATGGAACTTTGCCTATACTAACTTAGCACCAAGGCGTATGTACTCATCGTAGGACGTAGGTATACATGCATGTCCTGAATGCATCAAAATGGGCTCAAAAGGGGTGAAAGAAAAGGAGGATTCATTCTCAAGTGTCTTGTGAACTCCAACAACATCATTGAATGATCAATGAGAAACTGGGTTTCATATGAATCTTGTGCGATCCGTTGGATCACCTTAAATGCGTCAAGGACGTACTGCATGCAGTACAATTGATGTTGCATACAGACATACAGTTGCCATGCCACTAACAATTGTAAATCTCATCTCTTAATTAATTTGCTTTACACAGGAGTACTATACTTTTGTCTTTACTACTGCCAGTAGATTTTTATCATTAGTGACCAGGTAGGAAGGTTACTGTACATGCATGGTGGTTAAAAAACTTTTCCAAGCTTTACAAGCTGCTTTACTAACTGACAAGCTTAGGACAAGTAAGATCTGTAATTGTATTTTATATCCTATTAACATAATGTGCCTTCTTCTCTACTGTTGATCCTCTTTGAAAAGAGTGTGGCTTAGCTAGGAGTATCTTTGCAAACATCCTATTGCTTCTATACGGGAGACAACACACTACTGACTCCGAGAACAGGAGTAGTTCGTCAGAAGCAACCCTTCAAATTGCCTGTGCAGACAGACAGTAAACTATTAATAATGAGTATATTAGCATCAACAAGTTGCTGCGGATTTGTTCTGGTTTTCCTCTCGTATTTGCAGCCCTATAGTACTGGTTTTGCTCTGTATTTTATAATCTAGAGCCTAATACTCTAATGTAAACCTGTTTCCCAACTTGATCTTCTTAAAAGCATCACCATCCATTCATTAATCCATTTCAACCAAGATGACCCAATCACGCTACCTTCATTCATGTTACTACCTGCCAAAACACACTGCATTTCTTTAGGGGCTTAAGTTTTATCAAAAACACTAGAGCAGCCAAACCAAAGCATACATCATTATTAAACGGTTTCTTCATAAATAAAAAAAGCATATGGATGAATCAGATGAAGATTAATAAAAACAAGGCCATCTAGATCTCAATAATAATTAAACATATTTAGTGTCATTAGGATAAAAATTACAGGAGCAGCAGGCCAAGGCCAGCTGGAGACCTTTGTCATACCATTCACAGCACAGAACAGAACAGAAAAATAATAACAGTAAAGGAAGAGAGCGAAGAGTCCAAAGCAAGAACACAAGAAAGACATGTGGAGAGAGATGATGAGCCGCACCGGGTGAACCGGAGCGGGGCACCCATAAAAAAGAAGAAAAGAGAAAGAACAATATAGCAGTGAAAGAGGAGTGGAGAGAGAGTTTAAGGCCATGGGAGGCAAAGAACTAACAGAGGGAGCCCATGCCTCGTGATCAACAGCCAAGAATCTGAGGAGGCCCGGGTGGGAGAAAAGAAAAGAGAGAGGAAGGGGAGAGAGCGAGGTGGCGCATCGAGTCCACTCCAGCCGCCGGCCAATCCGTCCACTTCCAACTGGGTGGATCTTGGAGACAGGGTAGGAAGGGGAGAAGCGGTTTCTTCACTCCACGGATGGCAAGGTGATGCTTTCCTACATCTCCGGTACGCTTATCTTTCGCCTTCCTGCGCAAAACTTGCTTCTTTGAGCGGTTTGAGGTTCGTCGTGGGCGCCTGGTGCAGGGGCAACAGGAAAGGAAGCTCCTTTGTGCATTGTGCGGCGAAATTTTAGTGTTCATGTGCTTAACTGGGCGATTGTTTCTAGCTCTGATGCAAGAATGGGGGCCAAAATTTCCCCATTTCTATTTTTTTTATATCGTGTTGCTGATTGCTGGCATTTAGTTGTTCATGCTCCACTTGTAAAGGAACAAAGTTGCTCCAACTGTGGATACAGTTCGAGTGCGTTTTGTACCCACGCGTGTAGTTAGGGACTACCTAATGGATCTGTTGGATGTACCCTTTGTCAAATCTTCCCTAATTCTAATTAGATGTCTTCCACTGAGCTAGCTTCAAAAATCTTAGGCCTTCTTTGAAACGGATGAATTTTGCAGGAGTTTTATGGGAATTTTAGTAATCCTATGAAAATCCTGTAATCTTTCTTACATTCCAAAGGAGACCCATCTTTTATGTGTTGTGTTGGCATCCTTAGAGTCAGTAAGGTCTGATTGGACAGTTAGTAGGCCTAAGTAGACAACTAGTGTTTATATTGCCATATCTTCCATTCCTATCTTTCTGTCCATTCAAAATATATATGAATATATCTACATGTAGCATAGTAATTAAATACACAAGCCTTTAATTCCTGGACCCCTACAAGTTACATCTGAAATACTTCCTAAGCTATTGTTTGAAAGGAAATTCTTTCAAAATCCATAAATGGCTCGTCTGACTCCAAAACTTATCTTACCAGAGATGTCATTTACAATCCTTTCTTCCAAACATTTTCACCATGGCTTTTTCTCAAAAAAAAAATTACGTGCATCTAGTTCTTTTTACCATCAGCAACTCCTCACAATATTGGTATGACATTGTTATAAATATGGCACTCGTGCAATCACCCCAACTAAAAATATGCAGGCCACCATTCAACTCACTAATTACTGATCATTTGACTCTTTATCATCAAAACCTTCAATAGTCATTGTATACTCCCAAAATGTAAGGAATGTTTCATCTATACATCTCATTACTGGCCTAAAAAGATAATGTTGTCAATATATCAGATTATGCTTCTTGCAAGATCAATGACTTCCATCTTCAGAAACATCCATGCTCGACTCCAGCTTCCTGCGTTTCATGAAATGCATATTCAACGGTTGCTTGATTAACAACATACACTTGAAGAGTCTTTTGCGTGCCCGGCAACCCAACTTCTTTTTTTTTTTCATTTCTTCGACTTCAAATAACCCATCCATTGCTGCGTGACCACCAGAAAAAAAAATCAGTGTTACCTCACACACCATATAGGCACACATCTTTCAAGCCTCCAACATACAGCACAGCCAAACCATATCCATATATATATGCTACAGTTTCTTCTCCACCTCCCATTCTTTTCACTTGATTGGTAAAAAAAAATGAAATTTTCTTAGAATATGTGTTGAAACTTACCCAACCACAACAGATGTCCAATGGTATGGCTTGATTCACTAAACTTTAACAGCCTAACACACTACATGATGATACAGACCCCCTAGCTTGGAAACATTAGTACCTTTTATATTCCCTTTCTACTCCTTGCAAGTTCCAGCAGGTCCCAGATTTATGATCCTGGTCACCTGGGAAAAAAAATGGTTTTTTGATTTAACCAAAATGATGCCACCATCTAGTCAAATATCACCTTTAGGCTCTGCCCCTGATCTTACATGGCACTCTAGTTCAGAAGGAAAAAGAAACAAAGTGCAACTTCTAATTCAGTTGCAGTTGCAAGACCAAGATACCCTCATCCCTCCTTGCAAGGTCGAAATACTCTTCAATAAATCTTTCCTATAAACCTGCTCCTAATTCACAAATATATTCTACCTTGGGTAATTGGTATAATCTTCTCACCTGTACCAAGAAATTGCAGCCAAGTCCCATTAGCGACCTATCTAATTAATGGACTCTAGTTCCCTTGGATTCTTTCCAAGTATTCAGTCAAATTCCAAACTACTATACTTCCTGCAAGGCTTTGTGGATCCTCATCATGAGTTAATGCACACCTATCAATACCTTCTGGTTTCATCACTTCAGCTTATAGTGCCAATCACACATCACTTCTAAGTTCTCAAAAAAAAGATCTTATGTTCAGGGGAAAAAAAGAAACCTTATGGTAAAAAAATGATCTACACCCAGGTCCCTATTTCCATGTCCTGTTAGGTACCCATCTCTTTAAGCAAGAAACCCAAAATAAATTCTCACCTTTCATTTATGCTTCACAAGAAAAGAAAGACCAGACCAGTCTTTAGTACTTGAATCCAACCTTCTATGGTTGTCCTTGGCCTCTATTGATCTATTTTTCTTACATGCATTAAACCTCTTCTTTTACTGGTGATTGTTCCTATTTCGTACTCTGTCTTATCATCATTTGCACAAGTTCCTTCCAGGATTTATGCCATCTAGTTCGTTTGGACCTCAAGAACTCAATGCTAAACTAATATGACCTGTATAGCTGTAGCAGTGGTGCAGGCAAAAAAAAAAAAGACTTAATGCCCTGTTGGATTAACCAAAATGTACCATCTACCCTAATTCCACATTCAGCCTACCATTAAGATCTCCTACAGCATTTTTTTTTAAAAAAATCTGATCCCAAGTTGTAGTGTTGACATATAATCCTATCTTTTCTTGTGAGGCACTCTCCTAAGGCATAACTATATGTTATCTTGGACCTTTGGCATATTCTCGCGAGACATAACCATGACCATTAATTTAAGAGAAAATATATTGCACAAGATATACTACAATTATAGGGAAAATTGCATTTTTGACACAAACGTATTTTCATCATCCTATACTTTTATACGCATATTAGTCACAAAATTTTCAGATGTTCGAAAATCATACATTCCATGATAACATATAATGTGAACAGGGGAAGTGCCCATCTCTCAAGCAACAGATGACTATTCTTCTTAATCAGATCCCTATAGAAATATGTAATCTTATTGATATTACATCACCCCTCACAAAAGAATATGACCATCCAATCTAAATGGCCTATACTGCCACTACTATCAATCTCATATTCATATTGCAATCCCTAAAATCTTGTGCATTAACACCAGATCTGTGATTGTCAATGCAATTACACTACCAAGGTCCTTCTAATACATTACAACCTCAAGTCGATAGGCTGATCCAGATCATACTGCTATCCACCCTACACAATCAACCAAGAAAGGAGATGCTAGATGAAAAAAAAAACAGAGAGAGATTTCAAAATTCTAAGAGCCATTGGAAGCACAGCTAATTGACAACTAGGACTGGAGCTTTATATCCCTAGTGATCATCTAGACTGCATATGGTGACAAGTCCTTGACTCATCTATCCTAGTCCAATATCAATTTATTCTGAATATAACAATAGTGGGTCATCAGGTCGGGCATCAACCCTTCCATCCTAGCAGAAATCTTTTCTAAGGGTTATAGGGATCAGGGAGACACACTCTATCACCATGAAAAAAGTTAACAAAAGTAAAGGTAATCACTCATATGTTAAGCAAATCCTTTAAACCTGAGGTAAATATTTTCTAAGGGTGATAGGGCACAATACCTCTGTCTCCGAAATAAATAAATAAATAAAATATATATATATAAAATAATTTGATTTCGAGGACAAAATCTTTTCTAAGGGTGATAGAATGAAATGACCCGCATTTTATTAAATCCTAAATAGAAATCATTTAACTAATTCATCCCATGTCGTGTGTGTCATAAAAAAAAGGCATCATGATTAGATTTCTGAAAGCTAAAATATTTTAATCTCAGATTTTCTAAAAATTTATATATAATACCAGTGTTCAAACTACACAAATTCTATTGTTACAAATAATTGTTCAGTGTCACAAAATAATACACAAACACTTCCACATACGCAACACAAGGTTAATGCTAGCTGAAGAATTATTGGCAGACCGTTATCATGCAACTGATTTCTTAGCTCATAATGTAGCAGCGCCGTTAGAGGCAGACCAGCACTGTTAAGCCAGTGATCAGGTGTCATCACCCAACAAACTAATCAGCTGCTAACCTGCCTTAGAACACCATTTAGAATCAAGAGCCAACTTAAGACAACAGTGTACATAACCAATAGAAGTGTGCCACATTGAAGCCACAACTTTACTACATGGGAGAGAGCCATAATCAACCCTAAAATGACCAGGTCAAAAGAACAACAGTTGCAAGGAGTGGTTGCAACTCCTACCAGATGAGCTTAGGACACATATACACAATAGTGAGATAGATAGGAGGGAAGTATGGGCAACCATTTCTGACAAATAGGAACCAAACAATTAATGCTGACCAACAATTTGGAGAGGAGAGTGCAGATAAGTGAGTCAGGTAGTAGCTAGGAAGAGACCACTCACCTCAGTTCAGTTTAACCCACACATACACAAGCAGACCAATCCTCCCTACTGCCATCTTCCTTTTCTCAAAATTTCCAAGATCATTAGCCTATCAACACCAAGCAGGTGACCTGCAGCACCACCATCAGTTTGCTAGGAGGAGAAAGAAGCTGCGCCATTGCATTCTACCAGCACATCAAGGGCCCTTCATCTCAGCCTACAAGTAGTTTCCTAGAATCCAAACCAACAGCAAATCAAAGCCACATATTTACCTAGTTGACCACTAAATGGCCAGGTAGAGGAGATCGGTGGAGGAGAGGAAAAGCATGCAACAGCCACAAGGAAAATTGGAGTAAACCTTCATCTGGCAAGAAGGTGATTCTCACGTTCTAACAAATCCTGCTAGTAGCTCAGCACATAAATCACACTAGCTCTTAGAAGAAATTATTCCACTTGCTTAGGTCGATTTGAAATGTAACCAAATCACTTTACTTGGCTGCAAGAAAAAGAGCTTAGCACTAGATTGAAATTAGGACAAAATCCCAAATCCAAGCACAAGGCCTTGCTTTAATTTAATAGCTCAGTACCTGGAATCCACTGAGGGGTAACAGTAGCAGAGAAAATGGAAGGGGGAAAGAGTGGTAGCGCCTACCTGAGAGCTGGCCCTCGGTGGTGCGGAGCACCAAGGGCAGCAGCCATGGCGGCTGAGCCTGGGAATCCATGGAGTGAGCTCCCATCCTACCCTTGGGGATTCACCATTTAGCAACTTGTGGGTTGGGGCTGCATATGGAGTAGTAGGACAGCAGCTGGCATCGGCGCCCCAGGGTCCTGGTGGCAGCGGGGCAGCAGCAGGTTTTGAGTGGAGATTGAGGGAGGGGAGCCTTTGGCAGCAACAGCAAACAAGCAAAACTGGAAGGAGAAGAAGAAAGGATTAACTAGCTGCAGTTGCTTGCTGCCTGTACGAGAGAGAAAAGAGAGGAGAGAAGGAATGGGTTAATGGCTTGATGCACCCTAGTAGTATACACAGGTTAAGAGGGATACAGCAGGCGGTAGCTCAAAACTCTATAACTCAAGCCTAAGTTAGATAAATTAGCTAGTGCATGTTAACTGCAAGTTTGGTATAATAAAAATTCTACAGAGCTGTGAGCACATTTTATTTTTTTAGATGATTTATTTGTGTTCCTAGTATTAAAATTAAACCTCGGTGTATACAACGAAATGCAGGAATGAGGCTAGAGTTGGAAATGGGTCATTTGGCAGTAGTAATTTCGTTTTCAACCGCAGAAACTCAGGCAAGTCTCTTTGTTCATGTTGATAGATGATGATTCTATTTCAATTAAAAATCTAGTTTATAAAACTATCACTTCTATTACTGCATCGAACATTATTTTCTAAAATAATAATATGGATGATGAGATGACTGATAGACTGATGATGATGGACCATCAGGATATTAATATGGTTGGTAGGGGGAGCTCAGGGATGCGATGATTGATGATGGCAGGTCAGGGCTCTCTTCATAGGGTTATAAATATAAGGACTAATCACCCCCTTCACTTGTATCAAGGAACCGTATAAATTGTGTCGACCATAAATCCATTTTAAGACTGGCGGGGCCTAGTACCTTATTGAAGTTTATTATACTCCACATGGGTACGTAGTAGTAGGATGGGCTATGACAAACCCATCGAATACTGATGAAGTGCATTCCAGGCGCATATATTAGAGCGGTGGTGTGGAGGGTTGTTAGGCCTAACACAATCGTGGAGTGTAGCGAATGGAATTAGGGGAAAAGTCTTGTACTCTAGCATGGTGTCGCACACCGTGAAGTACAACAGTCAAACATGTTCAGAATAGCTATGGGTAAAGTGATACAAGCCTGTGCAGTGCTAATTAAATCGTGATTCACTCCTGTCTCTAGGATTGGAGGCTATGGGGAGTTACTATTAACTCTATTCAATGTTACGAGTGTAATTTAGTTTTATAACTTCATTTTGGAAACCTCTTTTACAAAATCGACTTAGACCTGATAATGAATTATGAATGATTATGATGATGTAGGATATAGGGTATAGAGTATAGATTATTATTCATGCATCCCTAAACTGTATTATGGACTTACTGAGTATGAAAGTGCTCACTCTTGCTATATAACCCAGGTTCCATACATGGCAAGTATAAGATGGAGTATAGATGTCCTTAAGAGTTTCAGGTACAGACTAAAGGTAGTTTCTAGCTATTTCTCTGTTGCGATCTCTGATGTGAATTATTATTTAGCAAAACAAGAATTTGTTAAATATTAATCCAGTCTTGCACTTCTATCTATAGTGTTAAAAGTGCGGGGCGTCACAAATTGTATCATCATGGTTTAGTTGTAAGATCATTAGTATCTTAGTGGTACAAGGCCATTTTGCTTTTTTTGAAGCAATGTTTTCCTTTTTGGCCTTATTCACACCTTATAAGTTGTGATCCAATTTCCCCTAAAAATGATGTGCTTGCGTATTACAAGTTACCAGCAGAATATTTCGATGTTGTTAATGAGGTGTTGTTTTTTCCTGATTTCAGATATCAAGGAACATAGTTACCTGAAGCCTATTCTCCTCGTTCTGGAGGATCACAACTATCCTAGATACAATTATTTTATTTTCACATCCCATTAAACACCTGAGAAGGTATTTTCTTCTCCCTATGAAACTGGGAAAGTAGTCCTGTCTTTTAGTAAACCCTGCCTTGATGTGGTATGGACTGACCTAGTGCTTGTACGGAACATAATCTTGAATTTATTCATCCATTTCTTCAAATAACAGGTACAGTAGTATGTGGTATCCAAAAAGCTACAATATGCACATAACCTTTTGCATCTCTCTTTCATAAAACTTTAGCTATGTTTTACTTTTGTGCATTGCTTTTTACACTTCATTGTTAACTATGTGCAGGGAATCTGAGATATCCAACTTATTTTAGCTTATAGCTTGATTGGCATTTTGTTTGGAAGTACTCCCAGACAGTAGTGAGTGATATATGGGTAGTATTCTCTTGAACTTCTAGTTACCTGGAGATCAAATGTGACAAATATGCACACAAGGGGAGCATCTTCAGATGTTCTTAGAGCAAGCATCTCTAGTGCACCTAGTACATCTAGCCATGGTTCTGCACAAGATGACTGTGATTCTTTAGGTGATGTCTACGTGTGGGGTGAAGTATTTTTTGATAGCTCCATACGAGTTGGTTCTGATACTGTAATTAGATCAACAGAGAAGACTGATTTCCTCCTCCCGAAGCCATTGGAATCCAGATTAGTTCTTGATGTTTATCATGTAGATTGTGGGGTCAGGCATGCTGCATTGGTCACAAGAAATGGAGAGGTTTTTACATGGGGTGAAGATTCTGGGGGTCGCCTAGGCCATGGGACACGAGATGATTCTGTTCACCCTCGTCTAGTTGAGTCTTTAGCAGCTTGCAATATAGATTTTGTTGCTTGTGGGGAGTTCCATACTTGTGCTGTTACAACAACAGGCGAACTATATACCTGGGGAGATGGAACTCACAATGTTGGACTTCTAGGACATGGTACTGATGCAGGACATTGGATACCTAAGAGAATTTCTGGAGCACTGGAAGGTCTTCAAGTTGCTTATGTTTCTTGTGGAACCTGGCATACAGCCTTGATTACATCAATGGGTCAATTGTTTACCTTTGGAGATGGTTCTTTCGGGGTATTAGGCCATGGAAATCTAACAAGCATTTCAAGTCCAAGGGAGGTAGAGTCACTCTCAGGGTTGAAAACAATAGCAGTTGCATGTGGTGTATGGCACACTGCAGCTATTGTGGAGGTTATTGTCACTCAGTCTAGTTCAAGTGTGTCTGCTGGAAAGCTATTCACCTGGGGAGATGGCGACAAGCATCGACTTGGCCATGGTGACAAGGAATCAAGACTCAAGCCCACCTGTGTGGCCTCGCTTATTGATTATGATTTTTACAGGGTAGCATGTGGTCACAGTCTTACTGTAGGCTTGACAACTTCTGGACAAGTATTAAGCATGGGTAATTCTGTTTATGGTCAGCTTGGAAATCCTCATTCAGATGGAAGACTTCCATGTTTAGTCGAAGATAGAATTGCGGGTGAACATGTTCTCCAGGTTGCTTGTGGATCCTACCATGTTGCAGTATTGACAAGCAGGAGCGAAGTTTTTACATGGGGAAAGGGGGCTAATGGAAGACTTGGCCATGGAGATATAGAGGATAGGAAGGTACCTACACTGGTTGAGGCATTGAAAGATAGAGCGGTTCGGCACATAGCCTGCGGTGCAAACTTCACTGCTGCTATATGTCTTCACAAATGGGTTTCTGGAGCTGATCAATCACAATGCTCTTCATGTCAACAGCCATTTGGATTTACTCGAAAGAGGCATAATTGCTATAATTGTGGACTTGTCCATTGTAATGCATGCACCTCCAGAAAGGCTTTGCGAGCAGCATTGGCTCCTAATCCAGGGAAACCTTACCGTGTTTGTGATTCTTGTCTCTTGAAATTGAAGAATGCCTCAGAGAGGAAAGACATTGTTTCCCACCTTTCAGGTGAAAGCAATGGTGACACTAAAGTATCAAAAACCATCTTGCCTAGCAACATGGATATAATTAGGAGTTTGGATAGCAAGGCAGCAACACAAGGGATGAAAACTGATGCATTGTCATTTCTCCGGACTCCTCAAGTTACTTCACTACTGCAGCTGAGAGATATTGCTTTGTCTGGTAGCGCAGATATGAACAGATCAGTTCCAAGAGCAGTGCGTACATCAGCAGTTCGGTCAGTAACCACTTCAAGAGCTGTTTCCCCTTTCTCTCGGAAGTCTAGTCCACCACGTTCTACCACACCAGTTCCAACAACTCATGGCCTTTCTTTCTCAAAAAGTGCTGCTGATAATCTGGCAAAAACAAATGAGCTCTTAAACCAGGAAATCGAAAGGCTACGTGCGCAAGTATGCACTTGTCTTTATTCAGCAGAACTTACCTTTAGATGTTTTATTATGTCTCAAGAAACTTAATGGAATAAATATTGCAAGAAACTTAGTTCCTTTATTGGTGCAGGTTGATAACCTCAGACATCGTTGTGAGCATCAAGAACTTGAGCTGCATAAATCAGCCAAGAGAGTACAGGAGGCCATGACACTGGTTGCGGAGGAATCCGCAAAATCTAAAGCTGCAAAAGAGGTTATCAAATCCCTAACAGCACAGGTATTAACAAATTCACCTGTGTTGCAAAACTCGTTCTCAACGAATCCGTTTGTTTTTACTTGGTTTCTGTTGTGTTTGTATTGAGCCAACAGGTCACACCATAACAATATACTACTAGTAATGCATTACAGTATATGCTCGACCATTACATGAATATTCTTCTACAACATAAATATTTCATGGTTCGAGAATAGGGTTGTGTGCATGTTATGCATCTGCTAGTTTAGACCTCCCACGAGTACTTTTGAAGTGCTTTTTCAGGCAATGCATCTTCAAGATTCCTTGCGATTGAATTCCTTCCTTTCTAGAAAAGCGCAGGAAAGGAGATTAGTAGCACTTCCAATTGTTAATATTTTGAATCATGTCAAGACCATTTTGGCATCTTTCCTTTCTTCTATATATTATATCTTGGATAAAGCAACAAGAGTAGGGTATCTCTGGTTCATTATAAAGAGTGGTTAAATCATACAATAACAATTTTGTGCCTCTTTCTATAAATTATGTAGCTGAAGGATATGGCTGAGCGGCTACCACCAGAACAGGGCACTAACCATGTCAGTGAGGCAAAGCCAGTGCACATTCCAAATGGTATCGATTCACATATTGCAATCTACTCTAGCATGAATGGAGCTCACCAGGCACGGAATGAGCTACTCAATGCTTCAAATGCACAAAGTCTGAGCTCTGGACGATCATCACAGCCAAATGGAATCTCAAATCAACACAGGTTACTAGGTAATGTTAGTGAAACCAGTGAAGGCAGCGCTCAAAGCCATAGAATTACTAATCCACGCAAGTTGGATCTTCTTCATCGAAGAGCGCACAGCAATAGCGATGATATGCTGACTGCAAGTAATAGAGCTGATGATAATGTGAGCCTAGATGCTATGTCCCTTCAAAATGGTGAGGATGGCTATAAGCCTCGAGGCACAGTATCAATATCCAGCAACCAGGTTCAGGCTGAATGGATTGAGCAGTATGAACCAGGTGTATACATAACACTCACAACCCTCCTTGATGGGACTCGGGATCTGAAGAGGGTTCGTTTCAGGTGAAAAAATTTAAAAACTATTCATTTTCTTTGGTTTGGCAAGGATGCTACTACTAAATTAATTGTGTGAAAGAAAAAGACAATAACATTGCTAGCAACATCTAATAATAATAATACGTTTTAGGTGTTGGTAAAAATGGTTGGTTGGTTTGCAGCCGAAGACGTTTTGGGGAGCATCAGGCGGAGAACTGGTGGAACGAGAACCGTGAGAAGGTGTACGAGAGATACAACGTGAGGAGCTCTGAACGAGTGTCATCTTCAGCATCCTCCACCCGCTCAGCCTATTGACCTCACCGACCTCTACCTGCAAGTTGCATGCATGCATAGAGAAAACTGCCAGATTGCAAAGGCCACTCAATGGCTGCAAATATCATTATCAAATGAAGCACAAAATCTAGCTAGCTTGGAACATAAGGGATATATGCTTGCTGTCAGAAGGCCAATCGGTTTTACTGTATTTTTTTGATAGATACTGTAATGTTGATATGTCAATAGTCAAATTTTGTTCTGTGCCAAATCATGCTGCTCTTCCATGAGCCAAATAGTGTGTATCTCAGAGATTTAGGGATGGGCCATTGGGCCTAGCGAGAAACTGTTTTGATCCCATAAGGGGACATCCCATCCCATCCCATCCCATACTGCTACAGTTGCCGTGGCACCACGCCAGTAAGATATATTAATCTCAGTAAAAATGGTCGCAGAATTCTGTAAAATGTCTAATTTGGGATGTTATGGGATACTGAATTGTGTTTTATTTACGCAGGTAAGCATCCAATGAAAAGAGGGAACTCTTGTTCTAAACGGCCCTCGGTAGATGGCTTGTTTCACTAGAGGTGTTAGTTTGGAAGAGCTTATGGCTTAAGCATATTATCTTATTTTTCACGAATATATTATCCAAAACATTAAACGTGATTTTTTTTTAAAAAAAATTTATATAGAAATTTCTTTTAAAAAATCAAATAAATCTATTTTTAAAATTTGTAATAGCTAATACTTAATTAATCATGTGTTAATGATTTTTCTTGGTTTGTATGCTAAAGAAAACTTAAGCTAAAAGCACAAGCGGCTAGTAAAAAAAGGTGGGGCCAACAATGCATGGAAAGAAGCAAAGGTAGACAGTCCTTGTGGTATCTAGTAGTACTGTTATGCTAAAATTATTTGCTGAAGCATACCCTATCATAGCTTTTCACATCTTTTCAGCCACTTGTATTACTTTTCCTAGCTGAGTACTTCACTCCCGTGACACTTGAGGTGCTATACTGGTTCTCAAATGCACCACCACTCACCCATTGTGTACATTGCCAGTTATGAACATGGTGCACGCGATAGAGGAATGGCTTTAATTTTTTTTCATGCTAAATTGACTTGTATGATATATTTTCCATGTGCATCTTAAATGATTTACAACTCATTGTAGCAAATTGAAACAGTTCGAACAGACATTAGATACATAATTAGATGGGATATAACTGAAAAAAATAGAGTACGATGCTGGCATATGAACAAAACGACACTAGCCAGGGCAACACTGAAAGTTGAGCAAACACAGCATGCTTGCTACAAAATAAACAATGGGAACAGACCACTGTGGAAGTAGGAAGTGCTCCTTATGTGATGTGCTTGATACGATGGCGCTAATCTTCAACAGACTGGACAAAAGCACTTGGCACCTTTGCAAAGTTGCCCTTTATTGACAATAGCTCGTAGAGCATGGTTATCTTGAAAGTTGATAGCACTGAGTCATAATCCTATAAGGGTTCAAAGCATGTTCCTTAATTACATGTTGTAAGGGGCAAGAAGTGTTATTACAGATACATACGTGACCAACAAGTGAAGAGATCTTGCTACCATCAAAGTCAGTGCAGCAAGAAGTGAAGAGATCCAACCATCCTGCTCTGGGTACCACCCAGTGTAGAACGTGTCAATGCATTTTGCAGTGCATTCTTGCAGCTTTGCAATTGTTGGGGAATGCATATCATGGAAAATCACATTTTTGTCAATGAGTTTACACGGGGTTTGCCCTAGCCATATACTTAGGGGCATTCTTGTCAATGCCCATATATATTTGGTATTATGTTACATAATTTAATCTAATTCTCAAAAAGACACCCTAGGAGCAAAATAATCCTTGGCTTAAAAAAATAGCATGTGGATGGAAATGGGCCTATGAAGAATACCACTATGATTGTGAGCAATTGATTAATCAACTGGGAAATTAAATACTACTCTTTTTTTAATATTTGACGTCATTAACTTTTGAAATTATGTTTGTCGATTCGTCTTATTTAAAACTTTATGCAAATTTGCAAAAATATAAGTTATACTTAAAGTACCTTTAATAATAAAATAAATCATAATAAAATAATTAATAATCATGTAATTTTTTTAAATAAATCGAAGGATCGAACGTAATTCCTGAAGTCAACAGCGTCAAGTATTAAAAACGGAGGGAGTATATTACTTATTAGTTAGATGCAATTTTTATAAATAGTATCTCATTTTATTTGGAATTTATCTGTAGAATACCATACCTTAATTAATCTGCAACCATATAGTTCAACATTCGTAAATAATCAAAACATCAAATAAACAGAACCTTAATCCAGTTTACTGGCATACAATTCTATTATTCGTAAATTGCGATGGACTGATACATGTATTGTATCAAGGATCCGCACGTGTGTTATACACACAGTCCTTTTTCCTATCGATGGCTCTTTGCTCTCTTACCACCGTGCAGAAAATGAACTTAATCATGAATCTAATCAGGTTGGGAAGGCATGAAACGACAATCAAAATCAGATAACCTTAATCACTACGAAGTAACGGAGCTGCTTCCGGCCTGTGTCTCCAGCTCGTGTTCCGGATTTAGATCTTTTATTAGATGCTAGGAGTATCTAATTAAGATGTAATAATATGCTTATCTATCTATCTATCTATTCTACAGTGCTTGGATTCCTGGTGTCGAGTTTAACACATATGTTATGCCCTACCGTCTAAGATGTTTTTTTTTTTGACAACCTAGAACACGGGTTATAAAGGCTAGAGACATTACTAGCTTGACGATAACTCTAGAAAACCCACTATACTTTTAATCGAATGGTTTATTTAACACAGAGTCTTAACATATTATATGATCATGATAATACAGTACACTTAATCAACGATCATATTCTTTATGATTAACATAGAAGCTTTTAGAAATGGGCAGACCTAGCACCCGCGCGCGTGGGGCCGTATGGTCACCTTCTCTAATCACTATCATTAAGCTCTAATCATCCTTTAAGCACTATCATTAGTACTTAGTAATTTTTAATTATAAAATAATATATAAATAGGCATAGTAAAAAGTTTTAGATTTCAAGTTAAAAATTTCAAAAATCTAATTAAAAGTTTTAAATTTTGAGTTGAAAATTTTAAAAATATGAGTAGATTTTTTAAAATTCTTAGTTGATAGTTTTTAAATTTGCGCTGAAAGTTTCGAAAATTGAATTGAAAGTTTTAAATTTAGATATGAAAATTTCAAATTAGTGGTATAAAGTTTACTCGATTTTTTTAATATTTTATTTTTTAAATATTTTTTACTTTTTTACTGTTCATGTGGGATAGCAAGCCAGCACACGTGGGGCAGCAGCTCGGGCGCAGCGCGCGCGCCAGTAGCTTACTCGCTTAGAAATTACCATATTAATATAAGATATAAATAGATAGATATATTTCTATAACAACTCCTCAAATGGCACTGTCAAGAATGTCATTGGAGTACATACTCATGAGACGGACAAATAAGACAAGTTCACCATGACTTAGAAATCTAAGTACTTATCGGTTGGTTACTAGAGGTGTTCTTACAGAGAGTTCTTGGACAAATGGCCTGTTTATTTAATTTATTTTGTAGGTGGATTTATCAATGAAAAATTGGGGTGTACATACTAACCATGATGCGGAAACTCTGCAAACAATTTTAGAGTAAATCTCTAAAAAAAATGGCTTCTCTTAAATTTGCTGGCCATTTGAGGACAACTGTCAGTGGTAAAGGAAAACAAGAAAAAATATCAAGAATGTATAGCGGAGGCCGATGATTTGTTCCAAGGAAATAACTTTATACCAAGCCCTTCAGCTATGTTTCCATCATCTTAGCAAAATCGAATTGCAAGTTCAATCTAATTGCAGATAGCAGGAAGTTAGGCAGCAATGACTTTGCCGTAGCATTTTTCGCTAAAAGTCGTCCGCCACACTTGTGGCAATCGTGTGCATGGAAACAAAATAGGGCACTAATCCCACTATAAGCAAAAATCAACCGCGAAATTCATTAAAGAAATCCAGCAGATATCCTCATTTATCCCACTGAAGAACAGATAAAAAAGAAGGCTTATGGGCTCTTGATGGAGCACAAAAATAGAAATCCTACCGACGCATAGGACATTTGGATAGATGGTTTACTCCCAGATGTATCCATGACTAAGAAATCGGTGGAAAAAAGAACATAACTAGAGGAGGAAGAAGAACAGCATAGCAAAGAATCCAAAAAATCAGAGAGAGAAAAGAAGAGAGCTAGAGGAGGAAGAAGATCAGTACAGAAGAAAAGAACACCAGCTATAGCTTGGCACGCCTGTTTTTTATTACTTCAAGCTTGGGAGCTCTCCTCGCTATGCATCCAGCACGGAGATTCATTTTCCCCATTACTTAACGCAAGAAAGAGAGCAATCAAATTAAACTGGATAGAGAGAACTTGAGAGCAGTGGATGGTACTGAAAGATAAGAACGTGGCTGAGAGAAAGTGAGAAGAGTATTGGCTCCAACAGTGTCCTTCAATTCTCCCATCTCACATAAGTTGATAAATATAAGAGTAAATATTATTAATTAACGATTACTAATTTAATAACAACATAAACTCGTAGGATTGACTAAATCATGCTTTATTTTATTGGTTTTACTATCGTTAAATTGATTATTACCAGTTACCAAATCTTATTTTGTTAATTTGATTATTATCTTGTAAATATGTATTAGTTTAGGGTAGACAATTTCAACTCTTCATATAATGAGGTTATCTTATCCAAGTTTTGACATCAACCAAACACTTGCCATATTTGTCAAACTTGTGGCAAGTAATGAGATAAGAAACAAACAGTTGCCACATTAATTTGCCACAACTGACGTAACCAACCAAACAGTCACAAAGTAAGTCATGCCACAACTTCGTCACGTGCCTAACTTGAGGTTTGGCAAACTGAGACAGCCATCCAAACAGGCCCTTCCTCCCAAGCAGAACCGTGCCATCAGAGGCTTTCCATGAACATCAAGGCATGTGGATGGATCATAGGAAGTCACATTTGCACATATGTATGCACAAGGTTTCAGCTGAAACATTACTGATCCAACAGACTCTTTGGTTCCTTTGGACAAATAGTGTATACGAGATCCACTTCTTAAAACTCTGTCAGACATGTGGTTTTGCTACATAGCCTTCTGAACATCCCTCAAAACCACAAGCCTGTTAAATCTGGCTAGGTGCCCCCAAGATATCTGTACAAGCTTCAAATCAATCTGTGTGTGTTAGACCGAACTACTTAACTCCAGGTTCAATTTGCTCATTCTCTGCTTGTTAACTTCAGCCTTGACACCAAGCCATCCAAGATTGCATATATTTCCTGATTCTCAGGTTGCCTCTCCTTAAATTGATGAATAACCTCATTTAAATTCACCAGACGATGTCCAGGACTGAGCTTCTCATCCCTTTCCTTCATGATAGCCTTCACCCTGTGAGCATCTTCCCATCTTCCCGCACAAGCATACACATTGCACAGCAGGGCATAATGAACACTATTGCTTGGTTCCAACTCAATCAACCTCAGGACTATCCGCTCCCCCAGTTCCCACTCCCCTCGGAACCGGCACAACCCAAGCAAACCACCCAATGCCTGTTCCTTCAACTCCTCCGGCATAGTCCTTAAGAGACCCTCGGCTTCTTTCAGGAGTCCAACACTTGCATACAGATTGGCCATGCACCAATAATGTGCAAATGTTGGCTTGATGTTGTACATGGTGCTCATCTGCTCAAAGTATGCCTTCCCATCATCCAAGAGACCTAGACGGATACACGCGCAGAGGACACCAATGAAAGTGACTTCATCTGGTAGCAACCCATGTTGATCGTCTAGATCATTCCTTGAAAAGGTAGGTGTAAGATAAATACGGAACTAGAAATAACATGGAACAAAATAAGTACTAGAATATTGCTATCTGGACCAATCTCGAAAATCAGAACCAACCTTGTCCAATCATCTCATGGAACAATTGAATCCCATCACCAGGTTCTCCATACACGCAATGCCCGATGATCATTGCATTCCAGCAAATGATATTTGTAAAGCGCAGCCGATCAAATATCCTCCTTGCAGTGTCCACGTTCCGACACTTTCCATACATATCAACCAATGCAGTCCAGAACAGCAGGTTATACTCCTCAAAACGGCGCAGGAAAGCGCAATGTACCTCCCTCCCAGCCCTCAACCTGCCTAGCCTAGCACACGCAGTGGCTGCCCCAACCATTGTCATAGCTGTACCCCTGACCCCTATCTCCGCCATCGACCGCACCACCTCCAGTGCTTGCTCAGGGCGCTTCACCTTTACATACCCACTAATCATAATGTTCCATGACACCACATTTCTCAGAAGCATTCCGTCGAACAGGTTGCGTGCAGCGTCAATGCCGTCGACGGTGCCCGCATAGGCCGTCATCATGGTGTTGTAGGACGCGATGTCCCTGAACGGCATTTCGTCGAACAGGTTGCGGGCGGAGGGGAGGAGGCTGGCGGCGGCGTAGAAATGGAGGAGGGCGTTGGCGGCGTGGAGCGGGGGCGAGAAGAGGAGGCCGCGGCGGAGGAGTTGAGCGTGCAGGGCGAGCGCGGAATGCAGATGGTGACGCGGAGAGGAGGAGGGGGAGGAGGAGGAGGCTTTAGAGAGGAGCGTGGGGAAGGAGAAGCGGCCAGGGAAGATGGGGTGGTGGGAGCGGAGGAGGGCGGCGAAGAGGGAGAGGAGGGCGGAGAAGGGGAGGCGCGGCGCGAGGGCGCGGAGTGCGTTGTCGAGGGAGAAGAGCGGGAGCGGTGGCGGGAGGTGGTGGAGGAGGAGGCGGACGAGGTGGGCAGGACGCGAGGCGGAGGCAGCCGTGGCGGCGGAGAGGAGGATGCCGGAGGTGGTGCGGTGGCCGAGGAGGAGGCCGCGGCGGAGGAGGAAGGCGTGGGCGATGAGGACGGCGTGGTGGCCTTGGGTGCGCAGGCCGCGGAGGAAGGCTTGGAGGTCGCCGGGGTCGGGGCGGGAGGTGGCCGCCACCGCCATCACTGGACTTGCCGCGGCGCGGCGCGGCGGGCGCGTCTCCGGTTTCGTGCCGCTGACTGACATGTGGGTTCGGGATGCCGGTCAGTAGTGTGCCGCTTTCCGTTCAAACTAGGCACGTCAGATTAGGCTTTGACCTTTGAAAAACGTGACCGATCATTAGTACATTATTAATTAATTAAATATTAACTAAATAAAAAATAGAAAATAGATTTATTTGATTTTTAAGTAAGATTTCTATAAACAATTTCTTTGTAAAAGACACACAGTTTAGCAGCTTAAATAGAGTGCTCGTGAAAATCGATGAAGCAGCTTAAGCTAGAAGCTGATAAGTTGGTAGTATTTGAGAGAGCTTTTGGTTTGAGCTTATTATCTCGTTTTCTATAAGCATGCTTTTCAAAACGTTAAACGAGACATTTTTGCCAAAAAATTCTATATAGAAATTTCTTTAAAAAGCAAATAGATTCATTTTTGAAAGTTTGTAATAGCTAAAACTTAATTAATCATGTGCTAATGGTGTTTCTTATTTTGCGTACGGTGTATAAGCCACTCCTATAAGCTATTGCAAACACTAAGCTATGTTGATAAGCCATTGAAAAATAAATGAACTAACAAAAAAATTAATAAAATATTTATTTTTTCATTTTTTATGGTTTATAAGCTAATGCTAAAAAAATTACAATGAAAATGATGTGGACGTGGATGTCCCGATCTTTCGATGAAAGGGCAGGTCGATTGGATGGAGCAACGTTGGTGATCCGACTACAACCGTTCAAGAACGTTGCGCCTTAGCAATCGTTACACCAACTCTAGAGGCTGTTCGTAATCTCGACGGATACACGATCAGCCCAATCACGAGGGTAATTGTTCCTGAAAGCAATCGAGAACCAGTAAGAACAAGATGAACAAACAACTCAATTTGCGAAATAAAGATGAATGTTTAACTCAAGAGAATAAACAGTGGGGTTCCGAAGACGAGCAAACCGGTGATCTAACCGATCACGGGATTACACGGTAAAGTAGCGACGCTAACTTTAATCTAACAAAATCCAATCTGTTTGTGACGGCTTTAAAGGTATTAATAGGATGGAAGGACGACCACAGGGGTGTTGGGGCCGTTCTCCAACCCTAGGACGTGTCCCTAATGGACCCAACTTGATACGTGGGCCTTCGGCTCAAAAACGGTGATGCAGCACCTAAAACAGGAAACCTCTCATCACTAAAATAATAATTGTGGACGATTCCGAATAGATATGAGAATAAATCTGGATCCGTTGGAAAGTAGACTTGATAAGCTTTCCATGAAGTACTAGAACTCCCAAATCAGAGTTCGTATGAAGTCGTGACGGCCGTCACAAGTTGGCGCTGTCGTATAGTCCGATTTCAGCCTGCGCGAACCCTTTTCCTTGTTGATCTCCTTTCTTTCCTTGTTGACATTCTCCATGCGTAGGTGTGGACGTATCGATGGTGTTATGTTCTCATCAGAAAAACTCCAAAATTAAGCTATAAAATTCAAGTTTTGGTTGCGTCTGATAAGTTAACAAGCAAACAACTAGAACGTGATTGCCTATGGTATGTGTGGATTAACCTAAGAAAATTGGCATCTTTGTTAAGAATAAGCAATCTTCCACCCTAATATCAAGCTACTCCCTCCGTCCTAAAATATAAAAACCTAAGATTTTCATATTTTGGGACGGAGGGAGTAAGTTTTATGGACAATCTATGATATATCCTTTTTATAGCTCTTTTTTTCCGCCATAAGTTTCAACTAATCTCTTTACACATAGATTTTAACTTGTTTAGCAGAAAAGAAACATGGATTTTAACCCTCTAGTAGTGGTTAGAAGAAATTTTTGTAGCACATGGATATTACTGCGCTCTAAATAACTGCATCGTCTCCCTCTGGCATTCAGGGAGACGATACATCATATGTAAATAATTATGGGGTCTTAGAGGTATAATAATTAATCTCATTAATTATATAATTACAGTGACCAATAAGCGTGTACATGCTGGACAATTCCTAGGTTTATATAATATCACATTCACCAAAAATGTTACAATTGAGAAAGTGCTCAAATCTGATTGGGAAATATTTAAATTTAGGAGAGAGGTAAAAGGGGAGAGACTCATCCAATGGAACAAAATTAAGAATGAGAGTCACGAATTGATTTTAAATGATGAAAGAGACAAAATAGTTTGGAACTTGATAAAAGATGGAAATTTTCCAATGAAATCCTTCTACGGAATCCTGAAACTCCAAGCAATCAAATACCCCTTCGGACATCTTTGGAAGTTCAAAATACCAGTGAAGGTGAAAATACTCCAAACCTAGCTGTACATTGCAGTATGGCGAGATTTGTGTGGAGTATTGTCAATTGTGCTTTTAACTTTAGAAAGTTTAATGATTTAAATGATCTGTTTGGTCCTTGGCTGAAACAATTTGATAAGAAGAATAAGAAAATGATAGTGGTGGTATATATGTCCAAACATATCTGCTGGGCCGGCCCGCCACGAGACCCGCCATGGCACAGTGCCGGTCCACGTGCTGCCCCCTGGCCCAGGCACGGCATGCTGAGGCGATGGGCCGTACCATGCTGACATGGGCCCGGCCACGAAAAGTGGGCCGGGGGCGGCCTGAGGCATAGCCAGCTTGTTCCCGGCCTCAGTTCCCTCGGCCGGCCTGCCCGCGCCGTTCAAATTTGAACAGGTGCACACGGTGGGCCCCACCGTCCCCGCGCTTCCTGTCACGGCGTGGCGGCCGTCCCCCCTCACCCCGGTTCAGAAACTAAAAAAAATAAAAATTTTAAAAAAGAAAAAGTAAGTTGAAAATTTTGTAAAAATTAGAGGACTGCTAAAAAAAAGGGAAAGGCACAAAATTATTTGAACAAAGTATGAGGGTATTTTTTTAATGATATTGGATGAGGAAATTTTCTTATTTTATAAACAACAAAAATAGCAACACATATATAATTATGTAATTAAATTTCTACATAAATATAGGAGAAAAATGAGCATCGACCTTTATTGAATTTGATATTACACGGCTGCCTCATTAAAAACTCTGTCATGTAAAAACTCATATTTGAGAAAACCATGAAAAAAAAAGAGTAACACTCAAAAATAAAAAGGCGCTACCCTAGTTCCTCATTTTTTAGGTAAAAATTTTCTAACTGAGCAACCAAATTTTGGTTCTCCGCGGTGTGTTGGGCACATTTCTTGGCTAGCTTCCAATCTTTAACCGCAAGTAGCATTTCTACCACTTTACTGCGGAGATTTCTTCTCCTCTCATCAAAAATTCTTCTACAAAGTCTAAAGGCCGATTCGGAGGATACCGTAGACACATGCATCGTGAACACATCCCGTGCTAGTTTTGAGAGTATGGGATATTGGGTCTTGTGATTGTTCCACCACCCTAGAACGTTGAGATCTTCCTGGTTGATGCAGTTGCTGTCCAAGTAGAAGGACAACTCATGGGCGTCATGCGAAGCGTGTGCAGGACTTGCGGCGGCTGGACTTCCATCCCCGGTGCTAGAAGAAGAAGAGAAACCACCCCAAATTTGGCCCCATTGCAATTTCTTTTTACCTGGTACAGAGACAGGTAGGGCTCTGTGCACGCAAACTCCCTGAAGCTTAGTTTCACACTTTCAAAACAATCCATATAATTTAGTCTTAGCATCAGAATAATAGTTAGTGTAATCAATATTCATTGTCTCCCCAATAAGATTCAAAATATTAAAGAATCCCCGCATTTTACCCATAGGATCAAGTATGGAATCCCCACATTTTATTTGTGGGGCCAAATTCCTCATAAACTCTAAAAATTCTTTCAACAATATTTTCAGCAGTATGTAAAACATCAATTAATTTTAAGGCTATTGCTCTTTTTTTAGTTCTCAGTTATTATCAACATAATGAGCAACTACACTAATATAGTCCTCCTGTAACGACCCGTTTTTCTTTTCCCGCTAGTCTTCGTTTTCCCGAGCTCCCTTCCTATCCTGTCAGCTGTGCCCAGTTTTTCTCCCCGGCCAGCCGACTACCTTATCCCTTGAGCCGAGTAGATTGCTACTCAGTCCTTGTATCCTGCCCTTTCCTTTGTCTTACTCGGACCTCCTTGCTGCCGAGTAAGCACTGTGAAGTGGCCGACTACCTTGTTGAGACCAGCTGTTTCCTTGACCCCCGAGTTGCACCCGCCCGTTGGACGCCGACTACCGAAGTAGAGAAGAATCAGTCTTCACCTACCCTCAGCACCGCTTGGACCGATGGACAATAACCTGCAGCATCGCTTGGACCAGTGGTCAGTCCGAAGCCCTGTCAGTGAGATTTCTCTAACCTGTCCTAGTCTTGACCTTAATGTCTCCTCGCAGCTACAGTGCCTGCCAACTCCTCTGACCAGTGGACTCCAAAGTCACTCCCTGTCATATCCCTGTCAGTTCATCTTGACTTTTTCTCCCTACCCGTTGCCCAGCTCTACCGTGCCTCACTCTTGCACGCCGGCTATATATATTGAGCCATCCATGCTCCTTTTTCCTTTGTTTTGCAAACCGGCCAGCTCCAGCTCTGCTGAGTTCTTGTTCTTCTCTCAAGCTTTGGAGCTCTGTCGCCTGGTTCGCAAGCCTGGTTCAGCCGACTGCCACCTTTTCTGCAGCCGACTACTTCTTGATCCTTTTCTTGGTGTTTTAACCCTCCTGCTTATCAGTGTTTCTTTCTGCTTGTTCAGAGACTGAACCGGTGGACGATCCAGAAGCCGCCTTCGCCGAAGAAGACCCCTCCTTGGAACAAGGCAAGCCTCTTTGAACATATTGTTTCCCATATATGCAAAACTATGTAGTTTGGAAAATATATGCATGTTTAGTTTACACCTTTTTAAACCGTTGGCCTCGGTTTGCAAGCGCAACCGATGGACCTACCCAGTAGTAGCACTTATTTGGTAGGATGTTGGTATATTTCTTCCTTGAGAGCCCCACAAATGGCACGCTAGCATCCTATCTGAGGATACGATGCCGAGTAGAATGGCTTAGCTCTGCAACGTTGTTTGTCGTTGGGAAAAACATTGGGTTTTACCAAACTGATTGAAAAACCCGGTACTCTATGTATCGGCGTGTTTGCGAAACAAATAAAGTTGTGAAAATCTTGATATATAGAGACAGTGCCTGTGTGGCTTGGCTATGTATTATCATAAAGGACCGTTTCCTTTGGGGATTCCATCCGAGCATCTTACAGTGCGACCAGACGGGTATTATGGGATGCCCCTGGCCGAGTAAATAGTAGGTTTAGGGAAGTTCAGTGCCGACCACTGAATCCTGTGTGGATCTTTCGGCTGGCATTGGATGACTCTAGACTGGCTTTGGAAATGGCCTTGTCACGAATTTCTGGGTACAGGCCAGTACTCGGTGTAATTTTCGTGTCGGATGGGTAAAGCGCACACCCTCTGCAGAGTTTAGCAGAACTGTTCGAACAGCCGTGCCCACGGTTAAGGGCGATGCAAGGTGATTCCTATAGCGTAGATTTGTTTGCCAGTGATTTATGAAAGTGTTTGATGGAAAGGGAACCGTGACCAGAGTTTGCCGAGTGAGCAAACGGAAGGCCTGTGTGGCCAGAAACGGATCTGTGTGATCCGGGGTGTTAAGCACCATAATCAAGTGTGTGAAAAGTAAACAGGATGAAGATCATGCTCCCGGGTTGTAGCCAGGGCAGCGAACTTAAGCCCCCGGGTTGTAGCCAGGGCGGCAGTTGTACCAATGTCTTCGGGTTGTAGCCAGAAGACGGATTGATCAAGCTCCCGGGTTGTAGCCAGGGCAGCAAGTTGATCAAGTTGTGCTCCCGGGTTGTAGCCAGGGAAGCCAGATGAGCAAGCTTGAGCTCCCGGGTTGTAGCCAGGGAAGCAAGATAGCGAGTTGCGCCCTCGGGTTGTAGCCAGGGCGGCGGCTGAGATTTGGTTGTAGCCGAGTCTCAGGGTCAACGAGTGGTTGTAGCTACTCGGGAGATACAAGACCAGCAAATGCGAAGTAAAAGATGATAAGGACATGTATGATTATGCTTGATTCATTAAATGGCGAGTTGTTGAAAAGCAACTTGCGGAATGGATCGAGGCGTGAGCCTCTTTCCGACAACTAAAATTTGGAACTCACTAGTGTTTGCAAAGAAAAGAGTTTATAAAGGCAGTTTTTCGCAAATGAAACCCTTAGCCCTTTTTGTCTGACCGACATGGCATCATTTCCGGCTTGCTGAGTACGAAAGTACTCACCTTGTTCATATATATGTATAGTAGGTTTTGGAGATGAAGACGAAGATCCGACTGCTGCCGAGTTCCTCCAAGACCAGGCCGACTACGAAGACTTCTGAAGGTTTCGGGCCTAGTTCCCAACCGAGCCTGTGGTGTAGTTTTTGTCCAGCTTCCGCCCTGTTTTGCTGTTTCCGCTAGTTTACCTGTTGTTTATTTTTGCCCATCCCGGGTTTGTCCTGGATGGATCTCCTTGTATTTATATGTGTACTCTGTTATGTATTTATTGTAACTCTGAGTTGTATCATTGTTGTGCGTACCCGACTACTGATCCTGGGATCGGGTGCCGTATGCACATGGTGGTCTTCCACCTAGTCGGGGAGGCGTCACACCTCCTTAGCCCTATCACTCTAAATATCAAAGGTGATACTAACAGAAAAGGTGCATGCAGCAAACAATTATTTAATAATATCCCAGCCTTGGTTATAAATATTCAACAAGTCCCTAGTTGTGGTCTGTCTCCTAACAGATTGAAACCTAGGATTATGAGCAGTTTTAATGTAAGTTTTAAATACAGGAGACTTATCAAAGTTTAAGGGTAGATCCTTTCTAGCAATTAAATGGGTAAGGGAATCTCGTGCTACCTGAGGATCATACTCCCATGGACATACCGTACCATCACAATTTAATACCAGTTGCTGCTGTCGTAGTTGGTAACCTTGCTTCTTTGCACACGCCTCAGCATGTCTTCTTAAATACCCTGTTCCACCAGAAGATTTTCTAGAGAGTTTAGTCTTACAAATTCTACATTTCGCGTAAGTTACCTCCCTTCCATCCACGCCAGTCTCCTTGATCTTATCAAAATGTTGCCAGGCGGAGAAAATTCTTGATCTCTTTGAGCCGGTTGCTATCGATACGCTCCCGCTCATAGTTCCCGATCCTTCCGAAGCCGCATGTACTTCCTCAGGTTGTCCTTGTGGTGTAGGAGCCGACCTAGAGTCGTCTTGCTCGATGTTTGGGTACGACATCGGCACGTAGCTCAGGTCGAAGTCGCTCAGTTGGAATGACGGGTAGTTCGGATCCATCCTAAAATATAAATAGATAAAATTAGTATTGAATAAATAGTACAAACAAAGAACAAAATTCAGAAATTTTTTTACTTTGTAGGGGCGCTGGAGCTATGAGGATGTGGAGCAGTGGAGCCTTCCCAAAAAATTTTGATTTTTAGATAAAATTTATCTAAATAAAAAATTAGAGCACAAGAGAGCAAAAGAGAGCACAAGATGAGATATTGAGAGGTTTGGATGAGTCGGGATGTTGCTGTTGGCTGCCCTATTTATAGAAAAAAATTTCATATTTTTTCATATTTTTTGTATTTTTTTAGATTTTTTTGGCCCTCCAACAACTAAATTCGAAATATAGCCGTTATTAGTAGTCGTTGGGGACACATGTCGCTATCTTATTGGGCCTCCTGGCCGTGCCTGTAGTGGGCGGCCGTGCGTGCCAGTCGCTACAGTACATAGGCATGCGTGCTGCCTTCGGACACAGGCACAAGCCCACGACCAACTAGGCCGGGCTGGCTCGGGCATGGTTAGTGTAGCACTATGCCCGAACCGGCCCAACAGGGCATGGCCCACCTGGCCATGTTTAAGTGGTTGGCATTTCTGCAGTTTTGTGGTCTGTTTGAAAGATAAGAAATAGAGCATGTTTTGAAAACGAATTACTAAAAGATCCTATGGAAATTATGCAAACCAAATAAAATGTTGGACAATTTTACAGAGGAAGGAACCAGAAATCTGGAGGGGGTCAATCTTCTAAAGCAAATCACAAATAAAATCTACAGTGCAAGGCAAGGCTGACGCTTTGGGACAAGAAGATTGGAAGGATAGCTGTTTTAGGGCAATCCCAACCCATATACTATTAGATAGTTTTTATAGCTGCCACGTCATCTAGATATTACGTATAGAAACTACGTTTTCAATGGTGGTTTCTTTGAAATAAATTCTGATCCAATCCCTTCTCTTCTCTCTTATTTCCTCTCCCAATCCTATCTTCTTCTTTCTTGGTTCTCGTGTAGAGGTGGTTTCTTATATAAGAAATGATTTCTTCATCTTTTTACCTCTCTTTTTATTAACTCTCTTACCACCTCAGTTTTTTTCTTATATAACACTGTGTTTAATACTATGAAAACTAGCTGAGGTGGAGGACCAGGACTTAGTAAGTAATATAGCTAGGTGTTTGACAACTTGGAAGACGTTGTTTTGTGTTTGCTTGTTCTCAGTTAGATGTTATTTTGGGAACATTCATGGAGAACGTGGTGGAACCAATCTTCAGTTATATTGCTATGTAGTAGTGGGTAAATGTAAACCTGTAATTTCTTTTGGTTGTTTAGTAACTGTTTATGAACTACTGTATTTTTTTAATAATAGGATAAACCCGGTCTCTGCATCTAACCGGATGTACACAGTCACTTGTGAGCTACTATATACCATTTTTGATAATAAAAATGGAAGAGGTTTTCCTCTCTCTTTGTCAAAAAAAAAGGCGTATACATAAGAAAGCTACCTGGTGATCGACTCGATGTATCGTGGGGTGCATCATGAAATGGTTCGAAGAGTAGCTAACAAGGTGCGTAAATTAAGGGAGTGGCGGTGTACACAAACCATTTTTTTTTTGCGAAGAAAAAAAATTCATTGGTTCGAATTAGTTTATGGGTATTGCTTATAAGCCATACATAAAATAAGAAACTTTATTCGTATAATTAATTAAGTATTTAACTATTAAAAACTTAAAAAATAAATCTATTTAATTTTTTAATATACTTTGATATAGAAAATTTTTGTAAAAAACATATCGTTTTGTGTTTCAAAAAATATACTAATAGAAATCGAGAGAATAGTCACAAGCTACAACCTAAAAATAACACCACCTTATAGATGAATGAGTAGTGAATGATGGCTGGCTTTTGACCAGTGATCACAAAGCATATACGACTATGCATGTATATATTGATGTAGACGTACACGACAGCATACGTTACGTATATAGGGGAGCATGCAGTTGACCTGACCATGCATATATGGCCTACGTCGTGTGTATATATGCATGCACTGCAACACGTATAGTATTGTAGTATACGTCGTCGTAGTACGTGTCGGTGGTAACAAATGTAAGCAACGTAGTAACTAGATTACCTGCACATGGCATGAGACATACGTGCACGCGGTTCCTATCCTTGAGTTAATTTACTCCCAAGCCGTGCAAAATAACTAACTTTAATTAGTTTGTTCTTAAAACGTAATTAAGCCATGCATCTAGCTAGCCCAATGGAGGAGCACTAGTACACTAATAAAGCTAGCTGCAAGTGTACTGCGTTGCTAATTTCTTTCACTGCCTAGGTAGACGACGACCGAAAGAAACGTACGAAGGCGTAGTCAACTGCGTTGCTGACCCACCACGTACGCATTAATTTCATGGTCAACGCTGCCCGACGAAAAATTTCCTTAGCTAAGCCAGCCACTTAACCAGTATAAGAAGCCTGCGTCGTGTATCGATCGATCACTAGCTACTAGCTAATTAAGCTTATTAATTATAAGCATAGTGTTGATTACTCGACCAAATTAAGCTTGTTATTTATATATAGTTAAGCCGCTCTCTTAGATTGATCGATCGATCGAAAGACGAAGAATGGCGCCGCGGTGGCCGGCTGTGTACATAGCCGCGGTGGCTCTGCTGCTGCTGCTGCTGCTGGGCGTGAGCGCCGCCGCGCAGCCGCCGCTGCCGCCGCCGCCGGGCAGCATGGTGGTGATCTCGCCCAAGCAGGGAGTAGGGAAGCGCAACAGCGAGTTCACCTGCCGGGACACCGGCCGGCGGAAGCGGCCCGGGTGCATGGCGACGTGCCCCGACCGGTGCCGCACCAAGTGCCTCGTCCTCTGCCCGACCTGCAAGACCTTCTGCCTCTGCGACTTCTACCCCGGCTTCTCCTGCGGCGACCCCCGCTTCACCGGCGGCGACGGCAACAACTTCTACTTCCACGGCAGCAAGGACCACGACTTCTGCCTCCTCTCCGACGCCGCCCTCCACGTCAACGCCCACTTCATCGGCAAGCGCAACGACGCCATGTCCCGCGACTTCACCTGGATCCAGGCGCTCGGCGTCCTCTTCGCCCACCACCGCCTCGGCCTCGCCGCCGTCCACGCCGCGCGCTGGGACCCCGCCGCCGACCACCTCGACCTCACCTTCGACGACGAGCACGTCGACCTGCCGCCCCACGACGGCGCACGCTGGTCCGCGCCCACCGCCCCCGCGCTCTCCGTCACCCGCACCGCGCAGGCCAACGGCGTCGTCGTCGAGCTCTGGGGCGTGTTCCGCATCGTCGCCAGCGCCGTGCCCATCACCCAGGAGGAATCGCGCGTCCACAACTACGGCGTCACCGACGACGACTGCCTCGTCCACCTCGACCTCGGCTTCAAGTTCCAGGCGCTCACCGACGACGTCCATGGCGTGCTCGGCCAGACCTACCGCTCCGACTACGTCAACAGGCTCAACGTCACCGCCAACATGCCCGTCATGGGCGGCGCCGCCAACTTCGTCTCCTCCGGACTGTTCGCCACCGACTGCGCTGTCGCCCGCTTCGGCCACGGCACGGCCACCGGCACCGGCGCCGGCATCTCCATGGTCACTGACGCCAAGTACGTGTAGACATACGATCGACACGTATAATACGTACGCAAAATTAAGTGCCGTCTTGTTGTTGGTATACGAATAACACATCTAGTATTTGTTATCTTGACAATTATATTTAATTAAAATATCGAGGAATAATAAAATCGATTTGTTTGCAAGTACGTACTTGCATGTTTGAATGGTCAAATAAAAAAATTTCATACGAATTCCTTTTTCTTAATATCACTTCTTCCTATTTTTTCTCGGAGTTTATTGATTTTTAGATATACGTTATTTATTCAAAAAATTATATAATTATTATTTATTTTTGTTGTGATTTTACTATTAATCAAACGTTTGATTTTTTGAATTCTATTAAACAACAGCACTGACCGTTGGATGAAACTTTAAGATTCGAGACAGGAGAGACATGGTCTAAATTGCACTTTTAACTTGTTGTAGTTATTATTATTGATAACACATAACTTTAGCTATAAATTTATATGTAACTCGATCATAAATATGTGTAATTGTATCTAAAGTTTCGTATTTTGGCGTTTGGATATAGAAAAAATTATTTTTATTTTTTAAAACGTTTGGCCAATAGAGAATCTTAATTTTTAAATAAAACAAATGATTAAATATATGCGTAAAAATCAACACCGTCTTAAAAACTGGAGGAAGTATTTCGTTAAGAATTCCTTTTCTAGGAGTAATTTACCTCTCAAGAAGGAAAAGAAAAGGCTGTTATAAATCGCAAGCTTAGCCGCGTTGACGGAGAACGCGCCGAAAGTTGACCGACTCTGTGCGATTTCCACCGCCCGGCGCGGCCCCACGCCATCTCTCCCTCGTCTCGCGCGAGATCAATCGCCGGCTTTCTCACCTCCGCCGTCTCCCTCGCCGGGGCGGCCCACCGCCTCCGCCTCCCCATCCGCGCGATTCCGGAAACCGCGGAAGCCCTCCGACTCCAATCATTGCCCTCCGCCCGCGCTCCCCGCATTTCATGCCCTAGGCGGCTGCCGTCTCGGCCCCCATGGCCGGAACCCTCCGCGACCCCAGCGCCGGGTCGGGCGACGCGCCGCCCACTCCTCCTCCGCCGCCGTTCGCCCAGTACCTCTCGCTGGACGCTCTCGCCTGGGTCGAGCCCAAGCACTCGCGCCACGGCGAGCTCAGGAGGGCGCTCCAGGCGGACGACCGGCCCCAAGAGCTCAGGCGAATCCGCGCCACCGTAGCCGACTCCTCCTCCAAGGCCAGGTACATTGCAATCCTCCTCAATTCTCAATCCGCTGCTGCTGCGGCTGCTACTATTGTTGTAATGCGACTTTGTGCTGCGTCGACTCGAGTAGGGAGAAGGTGAGGTCAATGCAGGAGGCCGTGCAGAAGGTCGACAGGAGCAGGAACGTGCTCAATCGGAAGCGGCAGAGGTGTGACCCTGCCGGGGCTGAAAAGCTCGGCAGCGCCTCCTCAGGTGCAATGAGAATCGGAGCCCAGAACAACTCTTCTGCAGTCATGAGCAAGCGTGTCCGCTCCTCCCTGGCGGATGGACGGGTTCGTGCTTTCTCCATTGCTTGCGGTCGCCATTTCCAGTTTAATCTTACACTGTGCTTGCTCGAGGTCAATATCATGTCTTTAGGGCCTGCGTCTTCCAACTCTTGTCATAGTCAAACAACATTACGTTGGGGTAGTCACTCTGTGAATTAGGAGGTGTTCATCAACTATCTGCCTGTCCGGTGGGCGTGACTCCTGTCACCCCAGCGTCGCATGTTAGCAGATGGTGCAAACGGGTTGGATGGAAACCAGAATCAATGCCCCTATCGTGTATTGATTCCCCTGGGAGTTTGAAATGTGGGGATTCCACATTGTTTTGGTTTGATAATCCTGAATATCTTTAGTCACTCATGACCTCAGCAAATTGTTTTCAATTTGCAACAAGATTAAATGTAAGTTGAGTTCACTACGGTAGTCTTTACATTCTTGCTCTTCCTTATGTCTGTGTAGCTTAAACCTGTGCCTTTTGTTCTACTAAACTGCTAGTCCCTGGCTTCGTGCCATCTGCCCAACCATTATTCTTGGCCATTTACTGGTGGAAATCATTTAAACGCCAGATATCTTTATGAGCTGAAATGTTGAACGATTGGATGCTTGGAACTAGTCACACATTTATCACCCAGAAGATCATACAGTGCAAAGATGCGCAGGTGGTGATTGTGGTTTATTTCACCACTGAATAACTTATATTCGCTCTCAGACCTTCAATCTCTCTTAACTAATTTGATCATTTCATAATTCACATGCAGCCCTCAAACTTTAACCAAACCGCAAACTTGCTAGTTTCTAAGAACGGGCTTGGTCTCTGAATAATGATTCCTGGCATCGACTGAATAATTACCTCTGGGATTTTGAATAACTGTGGACTGGCACATGTCACTGCCAGTCATCTAAGACCTGAAACATGTCACTGCCAGTCATCTAAGACCTGAAGTTTTAAAGGCACTTGTTGTCTGCTGCATTTTATACAACTTCCACAATAGATTATTTCCATGTATCCATATTCCGTGTGCTATGATTTGCCATTTTTCAGAATTTATTTCACTTGTTTCATTATCTGTACATATTTCAGTTGGAAGGACACGGTAATATTTCTACAAGGCAAAGCCCTTTGGTTAATAATGAGAAAAGCTCACCTGTGGTGAAGGAAAAAAGTTGTGGACGAACATCTGAGCTTTCTGAAGACAAATTACAGGGTTTATCTACTGGAGGTGAAGGTTGGGAAAAAAAATTGAAACGCAAGCGCTCCATTGGAACAGTGCTTAACAGAGGCAATGATGCTGATCGAGATGTTAAATCCGGGGGGCAACATAGACCAGCCAATGAAGCAAACGCACGACCTAGTGATGGTCTTGCACATAGGTAATCGCCTCAGTGTGCACCATCAATCTTGTTCCTTCAGTGTAGACATAGCTTGTGTGTGTGTGTGAGACAGATCAGTCATTATTCAACCTTCTCTCAGGTGATTAGTTCTAATTGAATACCGAACTAAAGCTCATAGTCTGGAAATTACTCAAAAACAATTAGGTAAATGTGACATCTTTACTAAATTGAGCATCATACACTAAATTGAATAGAGAGTGGGGCTGAAATGCACTATCTTGTTAAGTCAAACATCACAAGAGAGTTACATGGTTCTATTACTATATGTGGTTATCTGTCCCTACTCTCTACTCACCCTTCCTTATTCTTACATTACAGACATGGAGCGTCTGCCGTAGAATTTGCAGGTAGCAGGATGGATGGAAGTTCTCAGCAGAATAGCAACTCATCCCGTATCCTATGCAAGACAGATGTGGATTTTGCCACTCTGCCAAATGAAAGAAGAGATCGGCATGCTGGAACTGAAAAGGAGCGGGCTATGGTAAAAGGAAACAAGTAAGCGCAGTGCATTACTTCATTCTTGTGTATACCCATAGAATTCCTCTCCTGATAGTTTACCTTTATCGCTATATACGTGTGAATGAGCAGTACAATGCTATCATTGTTCTAATGATCTGCTAACTCTACATGTATAGGGCACGTGCTTCTGAAGATATGCAAACTGGAAACATAAGTCCCTTGCCCAAGGCTAAAGCATGCAGGGCAGCAAGAACTGGTTCGCACATCATGGGTTCAGCTTCTAGTTTCCAACATTCAACTGGTGGAAGCGATGAATGGGAAGAAACACCGTGCTCAAATAAAGCCTCACTTTCGGTAGGCATGACAAACCGCAAACGCTCCACACATTCAAATGCTTCCTCACACTCTATTGCTTGGGTTGGTCAACGTCCACAGAAAATGTCACGGACAAGACGAGCAAACATTGTTTCTCCAGTCTCAAATTTTGAGGAAGTCTTATCCGAAGGATCACTACTTGATACTGCTATTGCTGCTAAACCAGCATCTATAGAGTCCTGCGGTGTTATGCTTACAAAAAGTGGAACTAGTAGCAATACGCAAACAGCAAACAAAATGGATAATAGCTTTTCTCCTGTTGAATTGTTGGAAAGTGAGGGATCAGCTGTTACCGAAAGCAAGGTCAAGAAGAAAGCTACAAACAGTGATGAGGTGGAGAATGAGGCTGCAAATCTAGTCCGTAATTCAGCAGGATCGATTGTTTCATCAAACAAAAATATGATTCCTTTGAAAGAAGAACTTGAATATGGTGGTGTTTCTCGCCAAGGGAGGAGTGGCAGAGGTACTATTAATGTTAAAGGGTACTCTTCCATATTGAAAGAAAAATTAGATGCTGCAGAGACAAGAAAGCCACTAAAAGGTGGAAGACCTGGATCTGAAAAAAATGAAAGGTACTTATGCTTCCTTTTTGTAAGGATTGACAACTTTTTGCATTTTACTTCGATGTAGAACTGATTTGATTCTTTAAACATCGGTGCAGTAAGGTGGGGTGTCCCTCAATGAAGAAAGGTTCTGACCGAAAAGATTCGTCCTGTTTCCCTCAGGCTCTTAATTGTGAGTCTAGACATCTTATAGATTTTCTGAAAGACACTTATCAATATACTTTGGCCGTTTAGATTGAATTTTGGTATTAGCTTCTATATCTTACTAACTAGTGGTGCAATGTAGGTGAACAAGCAGATGACCAAGAGGAACTTTTAGCTGCTGTAAATGCTGCTCGCAGTGCTATCGGTGTGTTGCCTGATGAACTTAGTCAGCATCTTTTCAGATTGGCATTTTATACCTTTCTTATTCCTTATTCCTTGTTCTTTTTTTTTTCTTTTTGCAGTTGGTGCATATTTTGGTCCTTTTTGGAAGAAAATGGAACCCATGCTAACTTTCATAAGCTCTGAAAATTTATCTTTCTTAAAAGACCAGGTCAGTACTCAGTATGCTTCTGATGTGTCATGATTCACTACTTCTTTCCCTGTTGGATTGGGATGGATTCTCACTTATTTGTTTGTGGACAGATTGACATTGTTGAAGAGCTTGATTTGGGCATGTCTAGTGTGCCTGGTGGTGAATATGTTTTAGCATCCACCAATTACAGCAGGCAGCAAATGACGGTATGTTACTTTTGTGGCTTTAGCCATTCGAAGAGAGGGAAATCTTCCCCTCCTTTCGTGCTGTCCATCTCTCATGGAGTGTATATTCTTACATTGCGTGTCCCAAAAATTTGCAGGAGTTTTCATGTCAGGAGCTAGTTCCATCTAATTCATCTCTCTTACCTGAGCAAAGCGAAACCAATGGAGTTGGATTAAAAGGAACTATTGACAGTTTTTCTCCTAGTGAGGGAAACCAACACCATGTACCAGAAAAGATAGAAGCTGACAAATGGTTTCATGAGATGATCCCAATGGAACACAGACTCCTTTCAGCTATAATTATGGAAGACTTCTCGGAACCCAATGTTGCACAAAGAGATATACTTGTTGAATTTTCTAATAGCCATGTTTCTTACGCTGCAAGCAGATTCTTAGGAAATGAACTTCAGCCTAGTGCCATATCATCTAATTTTGGATTTAGTGTGGATTTCATGAACTCAAACAATACTTCAGTTGTACATCAAAGCATGCGCAATGGGTTCACAACTTCGAGCAGTTTCATCAGTTCAAGTAGTCAAAGTTCAGTCCAAACTAATAATTTGTCAGATGGAGTTAATTTTGTATACCCTGAAAATGGCCCTTTTCATAACTTGATACCACAGATTTCTTCACGATGTCAAAACCAAGGAAAAAGTTTCTCTTCATCTCCACATGAATACCAATATGGACAGATGTCTGTGAATGATAAGATTTTCATTGAGCTTCAAAGTATTGGCATTTGCTCAGAGGCAGTGGTACGGTTACTTAAAACTCTGACTTTCTGGGGAAAGTATCTGCATTGTAAAACTTCAGTTCTGTTTTCTGCGTTTTTTTTTAAAATCTGTATGCCAATAGTCAGGAAACTTGTTAAAACTTAAAAGTAGCAGGAACTTCGTAATTGACAAAATTTTAGTAATATATGGTGTTTCTGTTTTGATGGTAGATTGTAGGTTTTTATGATTTTATCTTTGTTTAATGTTATATCTACTTAACCTCCCATCCTGCCTTATGTGGTTTATATCATCTGTTTGTGTAGAGTTATATTTTGTTGGATAATATGAACCTCATCACGGGCAAGATAAAAGCTCAACTGGGGGGCTGTGCTATGGTTGTTATTTGTCATAGTTTAAGGAATAGGAAAGTAGCCATCAACACTGATGATTTCTGAAAGAAATTGAGTTCTTTATCAGTTGCCACAAGTGCCTAAACATTGGTAGTCACAGATTCACAGTATTCAGTCACCATACTCTGTTAGTTATCATGTTTGGGGGAAAAAATCTATAGGATTGTATTTAGTTCACAAATGTTATTTATTTCTGGTATCTGATGTCATTTTCTGCTTGCATTCTTTGTACAATCTTTTCCCAAAGGCTGTTGAAGTTTATGTAATACCTAGTAAACCTTATTTCGCATTCCTGTTGTGATTCTTGCCATATCTTTCCAATACTACCCTTTTCAGCCAAAGCTAGATGATGGAGAGGACGAGAACATCAATAAAATGATTTCAGAGTTGAGGAAAAGGCTACATGATCAGGTTACATGAACAACCACTCCTAATAATATGTCGTCAATTCTGATTATATCTGGATGTTTACCTTATTACTCTTACTCATGTACTCTTTTCATGGTGTTGCAATGATTGCATTAGATCCTTGTAAAATGTTAACCAACAAAATCTCGTCATGTTCCTGAAACTCGTTTTGGTGTAAGAATTTTTTTCCAAAATATTTCTTGGAACACTGTAATGTGGGAAGATTTACAGAGTTGGCCTTGCCCATCTTGTATCAACGTGTGCTAGAAGTATAGGGAGCCATGGAAACTATGCATAAGTGACATCAATTGGCATGGGAAAATATAGATTAAGAAAGCATCATCAATTATTTTCTGGGATAAACTATCAGAAGTTATTTGAATGTCATCGTATCTTTGAGTAATTCCTGTTTGTAATGCTGGTATCTGTTAGTAACAACCGCTTGACCAAATTGGAATAGTATATATCAAGGTGGGATCCCATATCACTACAAGATGAAAGGGTATATATGCAAAGTAGAATGATTCAAATAAGTCATTTAGAAAGTTTCAGTGACTGGCTCTAAGCCGTCTAGATTCAACCCTACTGGCTAAGATTGATAATTCTTGTTATCCTGTTTTGAGATCAGTTCCCGCATCAGTATATTCTGGAAGATAAAATTACTTTTATGATTTCCACTTTACTGTCTCTTATTGATGTATCTCAAAATGGTATCTCTGCAGGTGAAGCAAAAGAAATGTAAATTAAGTAAGTTAGATAAAGCAATTCAAGACACAAAAAGTATCGAGGAGAGGTATGAATGATTTTATGTTTTTGCATTAGACCTTAGATGTTAGTGGCTTAGTGCACTGAGTTACTTCAATGGTTAACTTTAAGATTATATGGCAGGAGCTTGGAGCAACATGCAATGAATAAATTGGTTGAAAGGGTGTACCAAAAAGTTAAGGTAGTTTAAACTTATCTCTACATGATTTCTTTTCTGACATTATGTTGGAGCACTTGTTCTTCTAAAATCTAAGCTTCCTTATGCAAAGTTAATCGGTTGAGTCATACTAGATATTATTCATTTGTCTGTTGGTATTTTAATTTCTTGGTTAATCCTTGCGAGGTCAATCCATGTTGATGATGCTTGCCTTTTAATCGCAATATTGTTCTGGCCAAAAAAAGGGCAATGCAGATGTAAAACTGTTTGGACTTGGACGTTGACAGTATCTTTCTGACTATAGGGTGGGCGAATTCGTTCTAGTCACAAGGCCGGTGCTAGTAAGTCTGCCAGCAAGGCTTCAAAACAGCTTGCCTTGGATTTTGCCAAGCGTACTCTTGTGCGGTGCCAAAAATTTGAGGAAACGAAGAAAAGCTGCTTCAGTGAGCCTTCTCTTTGGAGTGTTCTATCTGCGCCTTTGCCGAGCAGTGGCACAAAATCTACAGAAGGTAATGTATGTGCAACTTTGATAAGAGAGATCAGTTTTCTTCTGTTCAATCAAATATAGCCAAATTATAATTTCCTTCCTCCTTTCGTTCTGGTATCAAGGTGTAGAGAGATCGAAGCATCAAAAGCAAGACAGAAGTCCATTAGATCATGGTAATTCTTACACACCTCGTGATACCCTTGGGGAAACATGAGGGAGAATTTAGGAGGCACTATTTGCTTATGTTAGAAGCCCACTCGTGCTTCACACACTAATCAATCTGTGCTCATCCGTTTCCAGGTGGTACAAAATGGAAAAAGAGTGACAAGGAAAGGGAACACAGCAGAGATGCATCTGCTAAGGGTTCTTGTGCGAATTCAGGGCGCCATTCATCAGGCAGTGGGAGGAGTGGTGAACGTAAAAATAAGACAAAGCCGAAGCAAAAGATAGTACAGCTATCAACTTCTGGAAATGTTCTTGGTAGAGTTGTGGACTCGGTTCCAGCACAGGCTACCCCTGGACCGGCAGTTCCTCTTGGTGCAAAATTTACCCAGCAAACAAGAAACCTTCCTGAGAACACTGCTTTGCGATTGCCCAAGGCTCCCCTGGCCAATTTGCCTGGATTATATGATATATTTGCTGGAACAGAAGGGCTTGATGAGCAGGGCAACGATATCAGTTCTTGGCTTACCGATGATCTTGATGTACCACAAGATTTTGATCTTTCAGGCGCCTTAGAAGTCCCGTTGGACGACATCACTGAGCTGGGATTCATGTAAGGTGATGAACTGATTTGTTTATCCTGCGCTGTGAATATGTGGGGAGTTTGGACATGATGTTAGGTTTACCTGAGTAGAGTTAACCTATTGTTTTCTCTGCCTCAATCTGGCAGAGCTTGTGTGTGTTAACTAGGATGGTCGATCGTTCTTGATCTCATGTAGCTGTTGATTGATTCCTCGTGATTCTGCTAGGTTTATCAACTTGTGAATATGAATGAGCTCAGTTCGTTGCCAATTGGAAGGATTGTTCTTGTAATCAATGTGAGTGATGTGCACAACAATTTTCCTTTTGTATCTAATTTGACTCGGTTGCACGCAAGTTCTGTAGGAAAATAAAAACTAAGCTGAGTGCACACGATAAAGGTACTGTAAAATTATTTGCCATACTACTTTGCCGGTAAGTAATTCAGTATTAGCAAATGGTACTACCTCTATTCTAAAAGATAAGGACTTCTGATATGTTTAGATTCGTAGTCAGAAGTCATTATATTTTAAAAGGAAGGTAGTAATTGGCATCCTGAACTTTCGGTCGTCACAATTCTTGCCAGGCACCTAAAATTGTTCCAAATTGTTTCTAAGCACACCACCAATGTTATTTCCAGATTGTAAGCACAACACCACTGGCTAGCATAGTTCTATATAAAATGATGGAATTTTAAGGACAATTGACTGCAGATCAATAGGCCTCCGGTTCGAACCCGGATGTGGGCCCTTGTTTTTCTGTTTTTTAAATTCAAACATCTAATTGTCTTTTTAGCTAAATATAATTGTTTTTTTCCAACTTCAAACATCTAATTTTTTTTAGCTAAATAGGAAGGTTTTTCTTTGAACTTTTTTAGCTACTAGTAGTATATCCGTGCATTGCACTTTCTTTTGTTTTTTGAATTTCAAACATCTAATTGTATTTTTAACTAAATAGGAAACAATTTTTTAAAATTTTTTATCTACTAGCAAAATGCCCGTGTTGCTACAGGAAGAAAATACGAGAAAATTAAGGACAAATGGACTATGGTTTGCAAATGGCCGAGTAAGGCAGCTATGGAAAAGGTGGTTAGAGGACGATCAATATTTTTAATATGTTTGTGAAGTATCCATAGCTCAGATCAATAGGTCTCCGGTTCGAACCCGGATGGGCCCGTGTTTTTCTGTTTTTTAAATTCAAACATCTAATTGTCTTTTTAGCTAAATATAATTGTTTTTTTCCAACTTCAAACATCTAATTGTTTTTTTAAGCTAAATAGGAAAGATTTTTCTTTGAACTTTTTTAGCTACTAGTAGCATATGCCCATGCATTGCACTTTTTTTTTGTTTTTTGAATTTCAAACACATCTAATTGTATTTTTAACTAAATAGGAAACAATTTTTTAAACTTTTTTAGCTACTAGCAAAATGTCCGTGTGTTGCTATGGGAAGAAAATACAAGAAAATTGAGGACATATGGACTGTGGTCTGCAAATGGCCGAGTAAGGCAGCGATGGAAAAGGTGGTTAGAGGACGATCTTAAATAAAGTTTTTTTATTCTAAAAGTAGAATCAATATTTTTAATATGTTTGTAAAGTACCCATGCAAGCCGCGTTCTCTGCTGCTGCATGGCGACGCGAACTAGTCGACCGCATTAGGCTGGGCTATCGTCTAATGCATTGCACATGTCAAGCAAACGAAGTCGCATGTGGATGAAGCGTCGACGGAGTGATAATCGGAACAAAACCAGGGAGTGACGTACGAAAGTTTGAACACGAAACGAACGACATACGATAGAAACATTATTCTTTTTTATAATAGTATGGTTTGCAAATGGCCGAGTAAGGCAGCGATGGGAAAGGTGATTAGAGGACGATATGGAAGCTGAAGCACCGTTAGTAATTGATAGATATTTCTAATGGTTTATAAAGGGTTATATGGGATTTTTCAATGAAAATTTCCATATGATTCACTTGTTCCAATAGTATCAGCCGTGGAACATGAGTTGTTGTCGAGAGCATAATGTATATAATTTTAGTCTACTTTTTTAAAAAATGGCTCATAAATATACTATCTTTATTCATAAAAATAAGTATTTTTAGAACAGTGCTAGGTCAAATATTTTAAATTTTGACGATTAGTCTGTACTATTATAAAAATGAATAGTGTTTCTGCCTAATTATTTCGTCCATCGTCCGAGTGCCGAGCGAAGCGTGCGGCCCCCATGTGAGAAGGTCGATATGACTCGAACAGCTTGGTATGTATGAGTTATATGAGACATGGGTGGGTTGTATGCTGGTGTGTTATATGGGCTACAAGACTAAGTAATTTAACTTGGACTGTATTCACAACTCTATCTCTATCTCTATCTAAAAATTTTAAATCTCTACCTGATAATGAGCCATGTGCGCTTCCACGTGTGTCGGCCGGCCACGCCTGTTGGGCCAGCGTGTGCCTCTAGGCCGTGAATGGCTATCGGGCCCAATTGTTTTTGCTTTATTTCTTGGCCTAAACATTATTTTTGATTTACAGAAATGCTTTTAATTAGTTTAAGCCATTATTTGATGGCATAAAATTGTAGTAAAATTTTGTTATGTATTTAAGAATATTTCTTGTTTTGTCATCTCATGAGATCAAAACTTTTGGAGATTGATCATAGTTCCTCTTGGGCTGGCTTACGGAAAGAAAGCGCTCAATGCTACAACTAAAAATACTCATACGTTACAACATATGATTTAATTTCTACAGTTAAAATTCTCTTCACTCGTTGCAACGCACGGGTATTTTTCATAGTTACAATTAACATTGTATGATTATGGTTCAATTTTCATAATTTGAAATTCATATAGACATGCCAAGTATTGTTTAAATAGTCTATTTCTTGTTCACAAGCTTCAATAGCACCTAAAGTTTTGTAGCAATATAATAATCTAGTGGCATAACATCTATTGTCTACATGTTTTCTCACTTCCAAACATCAATATTTGGACCTCATGTTATATATACCATACTTCAGGACATATCTTTTTTTTTCCCTTATATGCTCTTTTATCTTTTTACCAATAAACCAGTAGAACATTTCATGGATAGGAAACCGGTAGTAAACTTCATGGATAGGAAACGATTTTCGTAAAAACAACCCATGCATTTGTTATTCATGAAAAACAAATAAATTAATCCAAGCCTACCCTCTATGCTAGAATCAGTAGTGCTAATAAAAAGAAAAATTACCAGAACCATTCAAATAGGATATCTAAAAAATTATCATAACTGCTACATGACTACACCTACTGTGGCGCCTCCCGACTAGGTGGAAGGCCACCATGTGCATGAGGCACCCGATCCCAGGATCAGTAGTCGGGTACGCACAACAATGATACAACACAGAGTTACAATAATACATAAGCAGAGTACTTACATATATGTACAAGGAGATCCATCCAGGACAGACCCGGAATGGGCAAAAATAATCAACAGGTAAACTAACGAAACAGCAGCAACAGGGCGGAAGCTGGGCAAAAACTACTCCACAGGCTCGGTTGGGAACTAGGCTCGAAACCTTCAGAAGTCTTCGTAGTCGGCCTGGTCTTGGAGGAACTCGGCAGCAGTCGGATCTTCGTCTTCTTCTCCGAAACCTACTATACACATATACGAACAAGGTGAGTACTTTCGTACTCAGCAAGCCGGAAATGATGCCATGTCGGTCAGATAGAAAGGCTAAAGGTATATTTGCGAAAATTGCCTTTAGAAACTCTTTTCTTTGCAAGCACTAGTGAGCTTAAATTTTTGTTGCCGGACAGAGGCTCACGCCTCTATCCATTCCGCAAGTTGCTTTTCAACAACTCGCCACTTAATGAATCAAGCATAAACATATATGTTCTTATCATCTTTTACTTCGTATTTGCTGGTCCTGTACTTCCCGAGTAGCTACAACCACTCGTTGACCCTGAGACTCGGCTACAACCAAATCTCAGCCGTGGCACTTGATGCCCGCTACACTGGCTACAACCAGCTAGCTAGTCAGCCGCCCTGGCTACAACCCGGGGGCTCATCATCGCTGCCCTGGCTACAACCGGGAGCATGATCATGGCACTAAATGCCCGCTAGGCTGGCTAAACCAGCTAGCTAAAGTGGCTTCCCTGGCTACAACCGGGAGCACAACTTGATCAACTTGCTGCCCTGGCTACAACCCGGGAGCTTGATCAATCCGTCTTCTGGCTACAAACCCGAAGACATCAGTATAACTGCCGCCCTGGCTACAACCCGGGGGCTTAAGTTTGCTGCCCTGGCTACAACCCGGGAGCATGATCTTCATCCTGTTTACTTTTCATTCACTTGAATTATGGTGCTTACACCCCGGATCACACAGATCCGTTTCTGGCCACACAGGCCTTCCGTTTGCTCACTCGGCAAACTCTGGTCACGGTTCCTTCCCATCAAACACTTTCACAAATCACTGGCAAACAAATCTACGCTATGGGAACCACCTTGCATCGCCTTAACCGTGGGCACGGCTGTTCGAACAGTTCTGCTAAACTCTGCAGAGGGTGTGCGCTTTACCATCCGACACGAAAATTACACCGAGTACTGGCCTGTACCCAGAAATTCGTGACAAGGCCATTTCCAAAGCCAGTCTAGAGTCATCCAATGCCAGCCGAAAGATCCACACAGGATTCAGTGGTCGGCACTGAACTCCCTAAACCTACTATTTACTCGGCCAGGGGCATCCCATAATACCCGTCTGGTCGCACTGTAAGATGCTCGGATGGAATTCCCAAAGGAAACGGTCCTTAATGATGATACATAGCCAAGCCACACAGGCACTGTCTCTGTATATCAAGATTTTTCACAACTTTACTTGTTTCACAAACACGCCGATACACGGAGTACCGGGTTTTTCAATCAGTTTAGTAAAACCCAATGTTTTTCCCAACGACAAACAACGTTGCAGAGCTAAGCCATTCTACTCGGCATCGTATCCTGCCAGATAGGATGCTAGCGTGCATTTGTGGGGCTCTTCAAGGGTGAAATATAACCACATCCTACCAAATAAGTTGTTACTACTGGTAGGTCATCGGTTGCGCTTGCAAAACCTGAGGCCAACAGTTTTAAAAAGGTGTAAACTAAGCATGCATAATATTTTCCAAACAACATAGTTTTGCATATATGGGAACAATATGATCAAAGAGGCTTTTGCCTTGTTCCAAGGAGGGGTCTTCTTCGGCGAAAGGCGGCTTCTGGATCGTCCACCGGTTCAGGTTCTGAACAAGCAGAAAGAAACACTGATAAGCAGGAGAAGTAAACACCAAGAAAAAGGATCAAGAAGTAGTCGGCTGCAGAAAGGGGGCAGTCGGCTGAACCAGGCTTGCGAACCAGGCGACAGAGCTCCAAGCTTGAGAGAAGACAAGAACTCAGCAGAGCTGGAGCTGGCCGGTTTGCAAAACAAAGAAAGAAGGGGGCACGGTTGGCCATATATATAGCCGACGTGCAGAGGTTGAGGCACGGTGGAGCTGGGCAACGGTGGAGCAAGGAAGTCAAGATGAACTGACAGGGATATGACAGGAAGTGACTTTGAGTCCAACTGGTCAAGAGAGTTTGGCAGGCACTGTAGCTGCGACGAGACATTAAGGTCAAGGCTAGGACAGGTTTGGAAGAAATCTCCACTGACCGGGCTTCGGACTGACCACTGGTCCAAGCGTGCTGCAGGTTATTGTCCATCAGTCCAAGTGGTGCTGAGGGCAGGTGAAGACTGGTTCTTCTCCACTTCGGTAGTCGGCGATCCAACGGCGGTGCAACTCGGGGGACAAGGAAACAACAGGTCTCAACAAGGTAGTCGCCACTTCACAGTGCTTACTCGGCAGCAGGAGGTCCGAGTAAAACAAAGGAAAGGGCAGGATGCAAGGACTGAGTAGCCAATCTACTCGGCTCAAGGGAGAAGGTAGTCGGCTGGCCAGGGAGGAAACTGGGGCACAGCTGACAGGATAGGAGGGGAGCTCGGGGAAAACGAAGACTAGCGGGAAAAAGAAAAACGGTCGTTACAAACCTCCCCCACTTAACAGAATCTCGTCCCGAGATTCCGCTACTCGGCGAAGAGTCTCCGGTACTCAGGTCTTGAAGGCGATTCTTCTCGTCCCAGGTAGCTTCATCCTCGAATGGTTACTCCATTGCAGCTTGCAGAATCTGATTGTCTTTCGTCTGGTACGTCTGTCCCTTGTCTCCAAATCCGTATAGGTCTCCTTGTAGGTGAGGTTGGCGTTGTAGTCGATCTCTTTCAACGGAACTTGCTCTTCAGGGATGCGAAGACTATTTCTTCAACTAGGACACATGAAAACACGTCATGGAGTCGGAGAGTTCTTCGGGTACTCAGTGATACGCCACTACCGTAGCGTCTGTCGACAATAGGGTAAGGTCCGATATAGCGAGGCTAGCATTTCCACTCCATTTCGATAATCTCTTTGTTTCTAGGCTAGGGTGAATACTCGGAGATACACATGGTCTCCTATCTGAAACTCGAGCTTTCGTCTCCGATTATTGCATAGTCTTCTGCCGGGTTTGGGCTGTCTCAAGCGCTCTCGGATAACCTTAACCCGCTCTTCTGCTCTTTCAAATGTCTGGTCCAAAAATCATCTTTTCTCCTACGTCCCCTGTCCAACAGAGTGGGGTATTCTACACTTGCGCCCATATAGAGCTATTCATTGGGGCCATCTGGATACTGGCTTGATAGCTGTTATGTAGGAGAACTCGGCGCATAAGGCAGAGATCTGGGATCCAGGATTATTCCTCAAAATCCAAGGCACATGCTCTTAGCATATCTTAAACACGTTATCGTGGTTGACTCTCTCGGTTTGTCCATCCGTCTGGGGGTGATATGCAGTAGCTGAAATTGAGATTAGTGCCCCATTGCCTCATGCAACTTTTGCAAAAATGGGAGGTGTTCACTGTGAGCTCTCGGTCAGACAATATCTTCTTTGGGACTCATGTTGGCAGATAACCTTGGGTCAGATACAGCTCGGCTAGCTTCTTGGCCGGGTAGGTTGTCTTGACGGGGATTGTAAAGTGGGCGACCTTGGTCAGGTCGATCCCTATTACTCAGATGGAATCATGTCCTGCGGGGTCTTAGGTAATCCAACGATGAAATCCATTTCCTATTTCTTCCCATTTCCCACTCGGGTATCCTTAATGGGCTGAAGCATCCTGCTGGCTTCTGATGCTCTGCTTTTTTTAACCCTTTGGCAAATGTCACCAAACTGCGACATACCTCCGGGCAATATCTCGCTTCATTCCAGGCCACAGTAATGATCCTTAATATCTTGTAATCTTCGGTAGTCCACTTCCTGGATGGATGGATAAGCAGGACTCATGGGCTTTCCTCTCAAGATCAGTCTCGGATTTCCTTTCTGTCGGGCACGCAAATGCGCTTCCAAACCGAAAGACGTTCCTTTGCTGTCAGATGGGAGGAACTTCTGGGGGCTTTTCCCTGGGTCATGCTTTCTCTTTAGAGATACAATCTTTTCATCTACTTTTTGAGCTTATCTGATCCGGTCCTCCAAGGTAGGCTGAATCAAGCAAAGTACGAGGGCGTTCCTGGCTTGACCATATTTATCCTTAGCTTTTCCAGCTCTCGACTTAGCTCGGGTTGAAGGGGCGGGGTCCAAGATGGCATTAAAACAATGGACTTTCCGACTGAGGGCATCGGCAACAACATTTGCCTTGCCAGGGTGGTAATGTATTCCAAGGTCCGTAATCCTTAATCAAACTCAAGCCATCTTCTTTGTCTGAGATTAAGCTCCGTCTGAGTGAAGATTACTTCAGGCTTTTTATGGTCAGTGTATACTTCACACCGATTTCCGACCTAGGTAATTGTCGCCATAATCTTCAAGGCATGCACTACTGCTGACAACTCTAGGTCTATGGTCGGGTAATCAGCTCATGGGGTCTTAACTGTCTTGAGGCATAACGCAACCACTCTTTCCCTTCCTGCATAAGCACACACAGCCTATGCCTAGTCGGATGCATCACAGTATACCTCAAAGTCTTTCTGATATCCGGAGGATCAACACAGGTGGGGTAAGTCAGCCTTTTCAGATAGCTTAAACTCATGAAACTTTTCTCGCAGGTGTCACTCCATTCAACCTCTTTTCCTTTTTTAGCAATTCTGTCATGGGTTTGGCAAATCTTGAAAATCCTTCAATGAATCTCGATAATAACCAGCCCAAACCTAGGAACTTCTCACTTCCGTGACGCGTCGGGGATTTCCAAGAAGCACGTTCTTCACTTTCCCCGGGTCCACTTTCTACTCCTTGGCAGTGATCACATGCCCGAGAAAAAGCAACTCGGTCTAGGCCAAATCACACTTCGAGTACCTTGGCAAACAACTGGTGCTCTCTTAATTTCCTAGAACCATTCTCAAAAATGTCAACATGTTCCTGCTCGTCCTTGAGACAGATTAGGATGTCATCCATAAATACCACGACAAACTTGTCGAGATATTCCATGAATACGCTTATTCATATAGGCTCATGAAGAAAGCTGGGCATTTAGTGAGTCGAAGGACATCACTCTGTATACTCATATAATCCATATTCGGGTTCAGGAAGCTTGTTTTGGGTATATCTTTCAGATCTGATTTCAATTGGTGGGTATCCTGATCTCAAGTCAACCTTAGAGAAAACTTAGCTCCTTGCAGCTGGTCGAACGGTCGTCATCCCTTGTCAGAAGGATACTTATTCTTGATGGTTACTCCATTCAGTGCGGATAATCAACGCACATCCCTCTTGGTCTTCATCCTTCTTTTCCTTTTCCTATAGAGCACTGGAAGCTCCCCAAGTTGAATGTGCGCTACGGTCGACAAAACCTAGGCTCTCAAGTCTTCTATCTGCTCTTTCACTTCGGCTAACTCTTTAGCCGCCATTCTATAGGGCCTCCTTGATATGGGTGCTGTGCCGGGTAGCAACTCTATAGAGAATTCCAATCTCTCTATCAGGGGCATTCCCGGGTAGACTGTCTGGGAAAGAACATCGGGTCATTGATCACCGGCCTCTTTCCAGAAAGGGACTACTTGCCACCGAGCTCAGGGAGGAGGGGTCGGTTCTTAGGGTTTCCAAGGGAGGCAACCTGTTACTTCTTGTCCAAAAGGGCACTGCAGGGGGTTATGGTGCTCGGGTTGCAGCAGTCTTATTCGGCCCTTATGCTTAGCCTAACCAGTCCATGCCAAGAATCAAATCCAAGCCTTGTGGATTCCAAGGATAAATGGGTTGGCTGAGAAACTAACTCTTTAATTACCAAGGTTAAACTTCCAGGGCAAGATTGGTCTGACCTAACTCCTGGGGGAGTGTATGGACCAAATACGGTTATCCTAAGACCTTGAACAGAATCCCAACCATAACTTATCCACAAAAAGATTGAGAAATAAAGGAATGCGATGCCTCCAGAATCAAACAGAACAATTGCAGGTACGGAGTAGAGACAAGAAAGATAGTACCCCACATTAAACATCTGAAGCTTCTCGGGCTGTCTCTGACTGGATATGAATTGACTCTGGCCACGTCCAAAGGTTCGGAGGGGCACGGGAGGCAGATCATTAGTATGTGTAGTCGGCTGTCCCGACTGAACACAGGGGCTCTTGAAGCGCTGGCTTTTAGGGCGTCCAGGGACTGCAGGGTCTGGCTTCTGGGGACAGTGTCGGGCGAAGTGACCCAACTCTGTTGCAGTTGTAGCATGAGAGGCTTCCCAGGGCACTCTGC